>JADRCD010191656.1:28958-47380 GCA_019843815.1 Montemys delectorum | reverse complement strand
CTATCTATCTATCTATCTATCTATCTATCTGTCTGTCTATTTATCTATCTATTATTTATGGGGTCATGCATGTGCCAGGACACATGAGTACAAGTTATACAACTTACTAGAGATTGATCCTTTGCTTCTACTTGTTTCTGCAGCATGGTAGTTCTGTGCCTGATGTTGTATACTACTTGACCCTTAAGCTTCTACCCAGTTCTCCTGTCTCTACCTTCCATTTCAAGAAAATGCTGAAATTACAGATGCGCACCACCACATCCAACTATCTACATGACTTCTGGGTTTTGATTTCAGGTTGTCCTTTATCAGCTGAGCCATTTTGCAGGCCATCATCAGTTCTGTTGAGGACTGTGTGATGAGCAGTGATTCAGAGATTGCTCACTAATTGCATTGTCTCAGTGTGGTGCTATGCCTGCTTGGCATAGGCAGTCTTGAAGGGATACCGAAGAAGCCTGTGACAAAGTTTATCGCTAATTACCTGTCCCTCAAATGGGAATCAACACCATTAGAACATGCAATGGTGACAATAATACTTATCATTTACCAAGCGATTAGCATTCTGTGTTTCACGTGTCCCCTTGTTTTAATTTTATTCTATTACAGCTTGGAGTTTAGAGAAATCACTTGTCTAGGGTCACCCATGTTGTTCGTGAGTGGCAGAGCTGACGCTTGAACCCAGGAGGCCTGACTTCCATGAACATGCTCCCATGTGTCTGCTAGATATCCTTCTCTTCATACCAGTGCCCTCATCCTTTTAAATACCAAGTGGCTATCAGCCCAGGAGACATATACGAATCATCTGGAGACCTCTTCTTGGAATCATTCCCAGATACACTGATTTTCTCTAGGGTGGTCATTCTGTGAAGCTTGCAAAATGATTCTTATGGGCAGCCATGGTGAGCATCACACGATTAGCCTGCACGTCTGAGTGCATTCAATGTCTGTGACTAGTGGGAGCTACTTATTCTGAGTTCATTAAATCTGTGCATAAATATAGCAAACTGGAATAGTTGAACTGGCCACCCATATCGGAGAAGATAGTGCTGGCAGGCGAGCCACTTTCTTGGCAGTAAACGTCCACACCTTTTGTCAAATGACCTGTTTTTTCTCATCTTCTCATCTACATGCTTTCCCTCACTGCCCAGCGTCTGCCATTGATGGGCATTTATGAAGTGTTATAAAGGCACTTCTGCCCTATCCTAGGACTCAAGAACCATACCCTCCTGGGGAATTTGGCAATGTAAGCAAATGAGTGAAAACATATACACCTTTGAGGACTGAAAAGAACCAACCAAAATGGTTATCTCAGGAGCCAACTGGACAGTGACTACATAGGACTACTGAGTCCTATGAAGAAGCCACACAGAAATGCTATCACAGATTCGTGGGTTTCTAGATATTCAGGAGACTCTGGGAGTCTAATTTTTTATTTGTCTGGCTTGGTTTGATTTTACTGGTCCATTGTAGAATTACTCAAGATATAGTTCAAGTTGCCTTAACACTCTACTCACCAATAAGCACTGTCAGTGATAATGGTGTGTAGGGGTTCCTAAGAGTTTTCAAGGTCACTAACACCTTCATCTCGTTAACTAGGAGCATTAATGTGATACAGTGCTGACTTTTCCTCCTGAACTACCAAAAGTATCCAGTTCTAATCTTTATTAGAAACCATCACCCTGTCTTCAGAAGAGATTTAGAGTTTTGTCAATGCTGGTCTCTTATTTGTTGAAGTTGAATCGGGAGGAACACAGTATATAATTACAGCAAGTGTTAAAGCCATAGTCTCTTGAATTAGAGTCAGTTTGGATGGATCAACTTGCTCCTACTTACCAGCTCTAAGACTAAGTGAAGTACTAAATGAAGCACAACTAATCTTTCCTCATCTGTAAAGGGACACTTAAGATACCATACTCATGGTGGTCTTGAGAATTAAATTGTGCATACAAAGTGCTTAGACCTATTGTAGCCTTTGCCCTACCCCTGTGGTAAAAAAAACAATGATTTTCATAAGCACAGATCAGGCAAGCTGTCAGCCTGGACTCTAATCTGTTGCTTTTGTTGACCTTGAGTTTATGTAACCCTGATCACTCGGCCTTTGCTCCGCATTCCACTGCTCTGCCAGCACATTCCCCTATTACACTCTCCATTCAAACAAAGACTGTTCCATGGGTAATCAGCAGAAACCCAGGTTGTACAAATCTCATTCCCTCTAACATGGTCCACATTGTTCAAGAACTGATGCATATAGAACCAGTGAAAATTCTCCGAGGGAGAATTAGAAGCCCAGTGTGATTAATAATGAATATATGTATGTATTTTAAGCATAGGGTTGGGCTAAATGTGAAGAGTCAATAGATGCCTGTTAACCTTCTTTGAGGCCAACCGTCGGTCAGTAGCTGGTTATGCAGGGCAGCCGGGGCACCTGCAGCCTCTTCACCGCTGCCCTCCAATCTGACAACAGCACATGCAATTAGGAAAGCATCTCTGTAATAATGGTAATCTGTGTACACCGTGAGGACAGGGCACAGCTGTGGGTGCACTTGGAGAGGGACAAAGCAGAGGATGTCATCCCTTCCTGGGGAAGCAATCCTCCAGAGAGCCCATTGCTATACATATTTGCAGCAGCTTTCAGGTCTACCTCTGTGGCCAATCTTTTGCTCCTTTGTGGGTTCTTATTTTTTTCCCATCTTTTATCTCCCCCACCACCACCACTTCCTGGTTTCACCCCCTATCACTAGATAGGAGAGGAAAAAAAGGATAGGAAAAAAAGGATACACATCCTTGAATCTAATTTCTTTCTTTTTGTTTCTTCTTTGCTTGTAGCTAGTCTTTGCTACTTTGTTGGTTCTTTTTCCCACTCTTTATTACTGCCTAGTTTCACCCCTATCAATAGATGGGACAGAAGGAATGATAGATGAAAGAAAGAGGGAGGGAGGGGGAAACAGACACAGAGAGAGACAGAGAGACAGAAAGAGAGAGACAGAGACAGAGAGACAGAGACAGAGAGACAGGGAGACAGAGAGACAGAGAGGAGAGAGAGACAGACAGAGAGAGACAGAGACAGAGACAGAGAGAGACAGAGACAGAGAGAGACTGATAGACACAGAGAGAGACAGAGTGAGACAGAGAGAAGAGAGACCAACAGAGAGAGAGAGAGAGAGAGAGAGAGAGAGAGAGAGAGAGAGAGAGAGAGAGAGAGAAATATTCTTGGATCTAATTTCTTTCTTTTTGTTCATTGAGCATGATTACAACCAACCCCCAATGACCAACAACCATCAACAACCATCCATGACTCTAGAGGACCTAGCATTTATTTATACACCCTCTGAGAAGTTCCCAAATTTCACACAATAGCAGAAACTATCTAAAACTAGCAAAGCCATGCCTCTGCAAAAGCACAAGACAAAACAAAGTGGACAGCCCAAAGCAACCCCCTATCCCACACCTGAGGTTAAAATGAAAGCACATTCTTATAATATTTCTGTGAGATTTTTTTTAAGAAACAAAAATTTTAGAATTGTCACTACATACCTCCTTCATGGCTAACTGGAAGGCATGTATTAAATAAGGCATGGATCTTGGGCCAGAGACTGACTGTGGATTATTGCTACATCTCCCATCATGGCTATCTACTACTCTGATGATGTAGTAACCTGCATATCTAACAAACTATGTGTGGGCAAACTGTGATGTGGAGCATTTTATTCATTCATTTACTTGTACAAAACTGAGGTCAATGTGAGCTAGAAAAAAAGCTGCATTTTCAGGCTACATCATTAGCTTAGCTTGGCCTCACTTGAAATGCTAGTGTTTATAAGTGAGAAAGCCACTCATGTGAATTTGTAGCTTTTACTTCTTCTTTCAATTCTGTAGAGACATAAACTTGAGAGAGAAATGTAGATACTCATCTCCAACCTTGGACTGTATTTATCGTGCTAATGTAGCTCTCTGCATCCCAAGTTATTCTGACTTTCTCCCTACCCAATTTTCTAACCCCTTAAGAATAAAACTCTCTCCGAATTTTCCAATGCTAAAAATGTCTCCATTCACAACAAATTCTGAATAATTAATGATGATGCTAGTGTGAGAATATTTTACATTTATGAATATTATAGATTTCTGAGCCCTTTATACACCCATTTTCTTGCTGATCCCAAGAGCAAGACTAAGAAGTAAGAGGAGAAACAGAATGAACAAGACCTTGGACATTCCTCTATCCTTTCATCTATTCAGCAAGTACTTAAAAGCACTCATGTGGACTTGATATTATACCAAGGACAATATCTACCTCACCTAAAAGAAAAGCAAGGTCTCTGTGGCTGTTACAGGGAGGGACGGGCAGTGATTACTTAAATAAGTAAGTGGGATCATTTCAGATAATGATATTACTGGGAGGAGACTGATGCAAGCTGATGTCTTTGGAGACGGTTGGCTGTATTTGTTATGGTCCTGGCTGTTAGAGAAAGATGAGCAGGGTGGCGATACTCAGGTGGATAGCTGCTCGGCTAAAAGAAGCCGTGGAAAAATCTGAGGGAAGCGTGCAGATTCCAAGATCTTGAGAGCCCCAGAATGGGACAGTACTAGCAGGTAGAGGGCTGGATCATTCTGAGTTTCTTTGCCAGCCCAGGTAAGAGCATTCCTACTAAGTCTATGCCTGCAGAGCCTGCACTTTGTTTCCTAGTTAGGGTTGGAAATGGAGCAAGGTCATAGCAACAGTATGAGGGTCCATAGCAGCATGGCTGAGAACCTGAGATGTTCTCAATGTGGCAGTGGGTGACTGTCTCAAGGTCATCTAGAAATGCACATTTTAAAAGGCAGAATGCCAGGCCACACCATAAGCTTTCGATATTGTAGATTTCTATATATTCACCTTGAGACTAAGGGTATCTACATTCTCAACCAAATTACTGAGATAATTCCTATATTCAAGAGACCTGAGACTAGGTTTTACCTGCACTTCTTAGAAGAACACTTTACTGTATTGTAAAACTCTTAAAAACAAAAATATTTTGGTCAATGTTAAGTATGCTTGTTACAAGTGACATAGGTGATCCCGGGTTTTTGTAACTAGATCTTAATAACTAGAGTCTTTTTTAAAAAGTGTTTTATTGAGTCTCTCAGAGGACAGCCATGCTAAGCTCCTGTCTCTAAGCACACCATAGTATCAGTAATAGTCAGGCCTTGGAGCCTCCCTTTGAGATGGATCCCAAGATGGGCCGGTTTACATCTAACCATTGGACTGAAGTTGGGAACCTACTGTGGTTGAATTAGGGAAAGGCTGAAAGAACCTGAAGAGGAGGGTGGCCCCATAAGAAGACCAGGAGTCCCAACTAGCCCAGACCTTTGAGATCTCCCAAATACTGAGCCACCAACCAGGCAGCATACATGAATTTGGTCTGAGGCCCCCAACATATATACAGCTGAAAACTTCCTGGTCTGGCTACAGTGGAAGAAGATGTGCCTAACCCTAGAGAAACTTGAGGCTCCAGGGAGTAGGGAGGCCTGGCAGGAGTGGAGCTGAGGGACATCATCTTGGAGACAGGGGAGAGGAGGAATGGGATAAACTGTGGGAGGGCAGACTGGAAGGGGGCAATGACTAGACTGTAAAAAATCAAAAGTAATAAAAAATTTTAAAAAAGTTTTATTTATTTTTATTCTTGCATGAATTTGTATGTGCCTGTTTGTATGTGTATGTATGTGTTATTTTTGTACAGATAGTTATGTAGGCTGGGCAAGGGTTTCAGATCCCCTGGAAAAGAAGTTACAGGCCTTGGTGAACTACTTGATATTTGTGCTGGGAAGGTCCTCTACAAGAGTGCTAGACTAGATCTTAACAGATTATAAAATACTTAACAATTTATTTCTATTAATATAAATAAAACCAGGGAAATAAATGGACCTTGATTATATTTCTATTTTTTTCATTACATTTATTTACCATTATTAAAAAGTGAAAAAAAAAGAGGGGGATGCTGAAAGATTTCTTAGTGATTAAGAGCATCTACTGTTTTTGTAGGGGATCCCAGTTCCATCTACCCAAAACAACATAGCTTCCAGCTTCTAACTCCATGAGGATTACAAGTCTCTGGCCATCATGGGCACCTATGCTCACGTGTACTAATCCCTCCTACATACAACTTAATTTAAAAATTAAAAATAATTTTAAAAGTTAGGTACACTGGCAAACCTGAGAATTCCACGCCCCATCTCCACCTTCTAAGAAAGAACACAAAGACCATAGCCAAGTAATGTAGTTTGGGAAAACTTAAAGAAAAACAAGTCAGCTAAGATGTGAGTTGTGATAAAGTAAGCTTGGACCTCTTACTAAGTGTTCTGTCCAAATATTGACAATAGTTACTACAGTGTCACTAGGTATTACTATCCCTCTCTCAGAGATAACCAGAGCAGAAGCGACTTTCTTCCCATACACCATACCATTCCTGTGAGAGCCATGAGTGCGGCTCTATCTCCACATCCATTGTTTCTATGAAAATCACTAGAACCCTGAAGGCACAGCCGTTCTTTAAAGTAACATCTCCATGGATGACAGTGGATGACCTGGAGCAAAACCTTTTGATCTGTGTATGCCCATCCCCATCTCATCAGTTAAAGGGGAGATTGGGAGAACAGAGATATCTTTTTCTTATAGGTTTATTTAGATTTTTCCTTTCTGATATCTTCATCTTCTGCTGTCTTGCCATAGCCAAATTATTTGTTACCAGCAATTTTTTCTTGCCAATACTTCAGGGGGTTGTTTGTTTGTTTGTTTGCTTGTTTTGACTTTTAATAAGAAAATATATGGTTGTTGGTACATGTGCTGAAGAAACATAAAAGGCACTTCAAAAAGAAACCCAATTTCTCTGAAAATCTCATGCCCTCCCCCAGGTCAATTAACATTGTAATATTCAGTAAGAGATGGTTGATTTCAAATAGAACTCTCCTTTCCTACAACAAAAACAATTCCTTTGGAAGAACGTCTCCTCCTCTGTTTTCTAATGCTAAGTTCAGTTAGTTATTATTTTAGTTTTCCTAATTTATTCCATGGCATTACTTTAACAGAAAATTATCAGAGTCCCCACTCAACACTCAATATTTCAGTTTGTTTGATTCATTCATTCATTCATTCATTCATTCACTGTTTTCACATTCAGATTTTCTACCTTTAAACAATTTAGCCTGAGAAATTCTATGTCCCTTCATAACACTATGCTCACATAATGCTTAGGATAGCTGACTAATGTTATCCAGGTCTGCCTTTCTATAGGCTACTCCATGGCCAACAAGGTTTTGAGTACCTAACACAGAATTTCTTTTTAGTTCTGGAATTTGAGAGGTTCCCAACTATTCACACTTATTACACATCTGGATGGCACTTATAGAATCCCAGGAATACATTTTTGGGTAGTACCTGCATCATTTTTTTTTCTGCTGTATAACTATTGAGTTTGTTTTATTTAGGCAGGTTCTTACATTTTTGTGCATGATGGTTGTATATATGTTGATATTTGCAAGGGTAGGCTATTATGTGTGTTGGGTGAAGATATTGTGTATTGGACATGTGGGCTTTCATTGCATGCCTTAGTGTTTTGTACGTTAGGTGCATGCATGCGTGCATACATGCAAGTGTTTGTGCGAAAGCACAGAGATTTTTGTTTTATTTTGGTTTGGGCTTTTCTACCCCTACCCCCATAATAACCTAACAAAGTCAACATCTCGAGCATGTCAGTAACTATTTAAAAGCTAGGTCATTTTCATTGATTACTGTCCAGTCTGTGCTATACATCTTGCATAGCACCTCTTAACCTTCCTAAGACAGAACTCCTGATACAGCATGTACTTCATGAGCTTGAGAAGAACATTCTGAGTCTTGGGTATTTCGAGTTCCTCAGTAAAGTCTGCAGGATTTAGCAGCTTTTATTCAACAAGAGTTTGTAGTGCTGTTTCATTTAGGAATTCATCACCAGCTGACTTTCTGGGAATGACAGCATATATTTGATAACTTGCTTACCAAACACTTAGCTGCATTATTTATCTGTACCCATAGAGCATAATAGAGCTATAAATTAGGTGCTCCTTGCATTTCACCCATCTTGACTCCTGGAGAAACTGCTTACCATCTTTACCGGGTCTACAGATATGGTTCCCTCACTTATATTTATTCCTTGAAGCCTTGTTCAACCAACCACTTCCTTGACTCATAGAAAGCTGTCACACATCATCTTTGCACAGAGGATGGGCTCCAACTTCTGCATCTTCATCAGCTGCGTGCTAGTCCTTACTTCTGCTGTTTCAGATTTGCTCTTTGAAAAGTCAGAGATGAGGACTGAAGTTGGGTTTTATCCAGCTACTGTACCTGCTTATTAATAGCAGTGCATTTAATTCCATATCCCATGATGTGGCTATGTACAATACTTGACTACTTTCTCCTTGTAGCCTTTCCTCCTATTCACATTTATTCTTCAGTCCCATGTTAACCTTAATTCTTTTATTAATACACACCATTTCACCAGAGCCATCCAAAAATGCTATTTTTTTAAACATTGCTTATCAAGATTTTTAGAGACTCTACTCACAGAAATGCTTACAAGTTATGAAATATTTACTGATTTGGATGATAATTCCATGTGCCTGTGTACCTCAGATAAGGAATAAACAAAGGTAGAGGCAAAAATAACCATAAGCCAGATAAGAAAAGTCTTTTCGGGACCATCCGTTATCTATGGCTTTCTAACAAATTACCTTAAACCTCGTGGTTTAAAATAATGTAAGTATTTCATAATGTACACATTTAATTTTGTGCACAGGGAATTTGGAAATGGATCATTTGGATAATATAAGCTCAAGGCTGTTCAGCCAAGATGTCTGCCCAGCATTGATCAACAGAAGGTTTTATGGGATGTTGTGATTTGATTGTCTATGTTCCCTAAAGTTTATGTGTTAGAAACTCAGTCTCCTGAGCAGCAGTGTTGAGGAGTTGGGTCACTGGGAAGTGACTGGATAAAGGACTTTACTAATGAATAGAATAATACAGTTATCACAGGACTGGGTTAGCTGTCACCAATTTGATTGCTATAAAAGGAAGCCTACCCTCCCCCCCTGCTTCCTCTATCTCTCACATTCTTTTGGGCTTGCTCCTTTCATGGGCTAATGAGCACAAAAGTCCTCATCAGATGTGGTCCCTGATATTAGAATACTATATCTCTGCAAATGTCGAAAATATGTAATTTTCTAAGTAAGTTACTAAGTCTTTAGTATTGTGCTTCAGAAGCATAAGTGAACTCAAACACTGGGACTGATAGAACTCCCCAGGGTGGGTTAGTTAAAATTGCATTAGGATTCTTGTGACATGACAACTTGCTCTCCTATCTTTGGAGAAGGTAGGATCATGTTGGGACAGAGCTGAGGATCTGTTGTTTTGCCACACTTAGGGCAGAGGCATTGAGTTCAGTCAATACTCAAGAGACAGAGCTGAGGCTCTGCCTTCCCATGAAGTTTAGATCCAATGAGTTCACATCTTTAACTTTATAATAATCATATATTTGAAAACTTGAGGTTGTTGTTAACCTTTTTAACTATGTTTCCATTAGGATCAGAAGGGCACTGTAGGAAGCACCCTTAGTTGGTAAATGGTATGATCTCAGGCTGGGCAGTAACTTGTTGATTTCTATGCCATGTATCTATCATGGCCTCCCAGACTAATTGTTATACTTAATAAACTTAAAGCTTGGTGTTGTATAGGAAACAGCTTCAATCCTTCCTATTCATTTGGTTAAGTGGCTCTTTTTAAATAGAAAACAAAAAGGTGACTCAGTTTGTAGCTTATAAACTGGAGTTTTATATATGACTCACCTGAAGCTTTGGGAAAAAAAAATGATGTCTGGGCATAAGCCCAGATCTACTAAATCATAAATTCTAAGGAATGGGTGCCTGGGAATTGTTGCATTTTAAAGCCCTAGGCGGTTCTGGTAGAGCCAGTTATAACAGTGTTTCATAGCTATTGTTGAACATCGTCTAATCTGCCCACCACCTACAAGTGGAAGGGAACAATATCAAACAAAAGGGGAATCATTTATGGTCTGATGGTCTCATGGGCACCCTCCACAAAGGCTTAGGGTTCTCATGACTTTTCTTACTGAGCCTCGTGACTGACAAAGACAGCCTGCTTGGGCAGCTGATTCCCATCTCCAGCAGCACAAGCACTACAACAGAGGTTCTCAACTGTGGGTCAAGATCCCTTCGGGTGTCCAATTAACCTTTCACAGGAGTCAACGCAGACCATGGGAAAACACAGATCTTTTCATAATAATTCATAACAGTAGCACAATTACAGTTATGAAATAGCAAAGAAAATAATTTTATGGTTGGGTTTTACTGCATCATAAGGAATTGTACTAGGGTCACAGCATTAGGAAGGTTGAGAACCACTGCACTAGGGGCTGCCACCAAGGTACGGCTTCTGGTCCACAGATATACTGTCCACACTTTCCCAAAGACAATGACTTCCTTTTTGATTTGAGTTGCCCTTCTTTTTTTTACCCAAAAGGCTTCCAGGGAAATGAAGGAGTATAAGGACAACCTGGGACTTAAAAGGAAATGTCTTCATTGATTTTTATTTCACGAATTGGAGCCTCCATAAAAATGGCACAGGCTTGTTTTACAGTGTCAATTTGTGGAGTGGAGGGGCGGACTGTTAAAACCCATCCATTTTCCCAAAGTTTAAGCCACCCTAATGAATTAATCCATAGATAATGGATTGAATTCAGTGCAATTACCCTAGTAAGTAAGGCTTGTTAAAAAGAGATAAGACAACTCGCTAAAGAAAACAGCAATTTCAGCTATTAACTGGATTTCATCTGGGCTCTGATAATTCAGTCTATAGGTTTCCTTAAAAAGAGAGAATAGAAGGTCTCATTTTCAGTGCAATGACCAGATGCTGGTGTTTACCTGTTGACGTTATGATTAGACAAAATAGTAGGTGGTTCTGATTACCATCTTCACAAGTGCTCAAGATACCTAGAATTTATGTGTCCTCTGGAAATCTGTACAAACAAGAGCCTTTAGTTCCTTAAGATGGAAGTTTATAGTTGCCCCAACTCTGCTCCTACTACCTTAATTTTTCCCAGTCACATTTAGAGAGAGCCACATCCTTTCAAACTAAGAAGAACACCATTCCCATAGCGAGTGCACAAACAGGAGTCACTATAATCTTACCTTACATTTAGAGCTGGTCAGTCATGCTTTGGGGGTCACATCTCTCATGCCACCCATGTGCGCCCATACATGGGGAACTGTTTCCTAAAATCGTTAGCCTTCAGAAGGTTGAGGGCCCTAGTCAAGGAAGACTATGATTCTAGAGCAGCTCATCTGCATTTTACTTTCAGGTGATTATTGCTATGGCTTTACTCAGGGTTCTGGTCCTCTTTTACTTGGGCTTTCTCAACAGTTACTTCCTCTCCTTCTTGAGGTACTTCTCTTACCCTGTTCCCTGCCATGCCTTTCCATATTAAAAGTCTTTTTGCTTCCATTATTTATAAGTGCAACAGAAAGGCCACAATTTAACATGGAAAACCCTGTCTCCTTTTCCTTATTTTTTCCCCAACATTAGAAATACTAGTCTTTACATGCCCACTCCCACTTTGCTCACAATCTGCAATTTTTTTTTCCGTGATGTTATTTTGTCTCCAGTCAGTCCTTTCCTTTTCTAAAATAGTCCTTTTCTTCGGTTGCCCACAGTTCTCAGTCACTCTCTCTCTGTCTCTCTGTCTCTCTCTCATGCACACACATGTGCACACATGTACACACACACACATGCATGCGCACACTCTTTTTCAGCTCTCTTTAGTAGGAAGAAGTTCCCATAGGGTAATGAGGTATAGAGGCTCTAGGCTTATTGTAAACTACCTTCAGGTTTAGGTTATGCTTGTTATATGGCCTTTAAGATTACTGCTTGGTACTAAGGTTGTATGTGAAAACAAATTTCAGACTGTGATAGGGATAAAGAAAGTCTTTAGAACAATCAATGTTATCATTATTAATATTCTACAATTGACCATTTCTCTCTTTGCTGGTATACTCTTTTTTTTTTCTTTGCTTGTATTATCCTTAAAATATATGGGCAACCATTCAAAAGAAGTCTGTACCTTTAAATCTTGCATAGTTGAAATGATAATAGAGCTGCATATAAAATAAAGTGATAACAATAGGTAATTATCACCACTCGTTAAGTACTAGTCTATCATGAACCTAGCACTCTGCTGTATTAACCCCATCCCAAACAGTCAGGGAGGTAAATCCTATAATTATCAAAATCATTCTCCACATTCAGAAAGTGGTGCCTAGAGATCCAAAGTCAGAGCACGGAAGTCATAAAATAGGATGTTGAACCAAGCAAAAGAAGTTGTTGCTATAGTTCTGAGTGCTGCAAGGCAGTTTAAAATATTAGTTTAGTCCTTTCTAGATGTGTAATGTCAGGTGGCACATCCTCATTGCTAAGGCCTCAGTTTCCTTGTCCATAAAATTGAGCATTTGAGAAGATTTCCCTTGTAGTGTTCTTCTGAAGATTAAATAAACTAACCCATGTTAAAAGACCCTGGCAGATTCTAAAGGCCCCATAAATGTTAAGTATTAATATTTAATTTGATGCCTGTAAAACCTTGGGCACCTAAATCTTATGCACACTGCTTTGTTGGAGTGGATTTTTTCAATTGATTATTTTCACATCACAATCTCTGTGGACCAAAATAGTTTGAATAAATCATAGGGAATTCAGGACTGAGCAAGTACATGAATTGACTTCATACCAGACCATAAAGCAAGATGGTATTTTTCAGACTCTGAACACTTTCCAGGCTTACTGATGGAGTGATAATAACATGCCACACTCACCTTTGCAGTGTCCAGTAAACACACAGCTGGAGTTCTCTTCCTTATGTAGACAGTCAACTACATTAGGCCCACAAAACCCTCTGGGATTTGAGGGGGTATTATTACACTTCTTATGCCTTATGTCACCACCCAGGGTGTGTTATAATCACCTAGAGAGGCACTGCCTATTGTATCTTGTTGTTCTTCAGTTTCTATTGAGAGCAAAGAAGACAGAAGAGAGAAAGAATGAGACAGGAAATAGGAAGTCCAAGGATAGCAAGTTGGGCAATGTCAAAGGTCAGCAATAGGTGATCCTTTCAGCATCCGTCAGTCTCCAATTGAAATTTCACACTTCCTGGCATGTTTATATTTTCAAAATGCAATCACTCTGTATAAAACATTTGAAACCAAGCTGGACTGGTATTTGAGGACGTCAACATCGTGAAGTGTTGCTACTCAGAAGGGAAATTAGCAAGGCAGAGAGACACGGAGCAGGAGCCGTGAGTAGCTTTGTTCTGTTGGGAAAGCCCCAGAGTGGGAAATTGTCACCTGAGGCAAAAATACAAAGAAGATTGATTTATTTTCAGTTTACCTAGGAAAGTGCTCCCCAGTGTCCATGTGTAGCCAACAGGGTTTCGGATCACTGGCAGGGACCGTTCGTCTGCTGCAGTGTTTGTGCTTGAACGTTCGTGTGTGCCTTCATTGGTTACTCGTTGAGGGCTCTCTGTATACTTAATGCTGCTGTGACGACTTGCCATTTAAGATAGCTCTACTCCCTTCCCTCATGTTGCCTGCATGTTATACCTAGGGAAAACAGGGGTCCGGGAAGTAGCATCATAACTTCTGATAGTGGTTCAACCTAGAAAGAAAAGACCAGGCAGTCGGGACTGTGTGATAATGGGTGGTCAAGGAAAACTCCCCTGTACTATGACATGAGCTATGGGTTAAGCATTAAGAAGGGGCAGCTGTAGAACAGTCTGGCTCATTCCAGAAAGAGGAAGTAAAATGTGGCAAAGATCCTGAGGTAGACCAGTTAACAGTGTTCAGAGACAAAAATTAGACATGGTTCAGGAGAAAAGAGTAAGAAGAGAAAGAGGGGGCATGATGTATGGTGGTCCAGGTTTCCCCACAGAGTTGAGAGACTCTGTCCTTGCCTCTCCTGTGGGCATCTCTAGAAATGAGCTTTTTCTGACCTCTTACAGATTAACTTTTTGGTTTAGCTCCATCTTACTTTTCCTAAAAAAAAAAAAAAAAAAAAAAAAAAAAAAAAAAAAAAATACCACTGGAGTAAAAACATCTTTCCATCTTCTTACAGGTCATCCTTTGTTTACTAACTTGGTTTCTCCTAAAATATTTGTTATAAAATTCCATTCGTTAGAAGTTTCATTCCAAGCCTCCTTAACCCTAGGTGGGATCAGGGCATCTACCATCTCCTTTTATAAATGGCCTTCCCTTACATAGCAAGATTATGCTCTGTGAATATGGCTGATTTTATGTCAACCCCTCTCTTGATGGTAAACACTGTGAGGCTGGGAATTGGGCTATCATTGTTCAATACCTTAGCACGTATGATGATGCCAGGCAGACATACTATACTCAGAAAGTACTGATCCTGCCAGGATGTCCATTGGCCAGAGGAAGAGGCAATGGTCACCAGCAGGACTAAAATGCTGTCTAAGGAGTTGCCCAAATTATTTTCTCCATCACCAAGGAGTACCTGATCAAGGAGCACCTGGTCAAGGAGTACCTAGTCAAGGAGCACCTGTTGAAGGAACACTTGCTCAAAAAGTCTCTTGTGCCTTCCTACCCGGAAGTGCCAGAAGTTGAGACCTTCCCCCAGAGAGAGCATCACTCATTCCAATGATTTGGATGGAGTCTGTGGAACAAAGAACTCTGGATCCAATGTGCCAGAGCAAGTTCTAAGAGAAAATTGTTCTATATTCTATGTAATAAATTGTCCAATTACCTAACATATGAACACATATACACGTAATAAAATGGCCAAATGACACTGGAGTAAAAAAAAATCAATAAATCTACTCAGCACTCCATATTGAATTGGTTCTTTAATGAATTCTAGTAAGGCGGCCACTGGAGCCGTATTTAAATCTACCCAGTTGAGAGAAATAAATCAATGATGAGTTCTGCAGTGATTAAGCTTTTTACCATTCAGTTCCAAAAAAGAGACCCTTTATTTATTTTGCTTGAACTGTGGCCCACTCTAGAACAGGTGACTGGCATATTTATACAATAGCATAAGCATCCAGCACAAAACAGGCACCATCTGGTTGCTTTAGTGAACTTATTTTTTTTCCCTGAAAATACTCTATGAAGGAAAATGCCCTACTCTGAGTCACATTGACAAAAAATTGAAAACAGAGAGTTCATGTGACTTGACAAACATATTTTATTGCCCCGAAATGGGATTTTCTTTCATTATCTTGTATCGTTTTCTGAAATACAGTTGACCGAGTTTATAGAAGAGCTAGTGGAGAGAGAAATTGAGGATGTGTGTGAGCTTCCCAGGTTATATAATAAAAAATACCAGTGAAAAGCGAATCTAGGAGGAAATAAAACTTAATTTTGGATATTTCGAGTTTGAAGCGTCGGCAATACATCTATATGGTTACACAAGTCAGACTGTGGAAATACATATTGGGGATGTAACTCACTTTGTAAATACGGCTGTGTAAAAGGCCCAGGGGCTGAGTAGATTCTCCTAGTGGCTGGAACGTATAGATTTATCAGACATGACTTCAATATCTGTCAGCTTACACTCCTTTCAAGTTAAGGAGATGAACTTGACATCACTTGTAAGTTCAAAGAGTTCTGAAAGGGACTAGGATAGTTGATAGAAGTCTCTGGGGAATACACACACACACACACACACACACACACACACACAGAGAGAGAGAGAGAGAGAGAGAGACAGAGACAGAGAGACAGAGAAAAGAGAGAGAGAGAGACTTGAATTAATCCTTGAAAGTAAGGGAGAAAAAAATTCTTAGATTGCATTCAGAGACAATTGGAGCAAATCAGTCAAAATATCTTTGAAAGCACATGGCCAGGGCTGAACTTAATCCAAGTGCATTATGGATGCATAATCCAAGTATATAAGATCAGGTATAATTTCAGTTGAAGTTTCTCCCAGCAATTAACTTCAGGAACCTTTCTAAAGCAGAGGTGAATTGGTTCAGATGGACCTACCCACTGACTGCTTGAGTTTCACTGCCAGAAACATAAACTGGCAACTTACTTACTCCCTCTGATTCAGCTCCCCTTCTCTTCTTCTTTTCCTTTCTCTATCTTTTCCTTCCTCTTTGTGTGCATATTAGTCAGCATAAATGTCCTGTTCCCTCTTGTAGGTACAATTCTACTAAAGAGATTTGCTTAATCAATGAAAGACTGACTGGAAATGCTCCCTAAAAAACCATAGATCCTCATGACGGCAATTTTTTATTACCAACAGCAAATTTGTCTTGGTCCATTGACTTGGTCTCAGGAGAGAAATTTCCTTTGGTTATTCAAAATGGTTGGGCATTGCCAGAGAGACTGCCTGGTTTCTGTATTGTGAATTCCATGGGCTCTGCAGATGTTTTACATCTTCTGTATGTTGATTGCTGGAAAACTTGAAGTTGGAAACAGGTTTGTGTTTCAGATGAACTGAATTATAAGGTGAATGGATGAGACACAAGACTCCAGACCAGAAAAAGTAACTCCTGAGAATCCAACAGGCTTGGAAATTGGGAGAGGGAGTAGCTTAATTTTACCAATGACGGCACTCTAGTATAACTTCAAGAAGCCCATACAGTTCACTGTTCTGAGCAAGGACTTCTGTGTGTTTTGCATAGACTGCAAATAATTAGATGCCAGTGATCTGCAAAGTTAGGGAAAATATTCATGAAATTCTAAAATTCTCT
The DNA here is from genome assembly GCA_019843815.1 of Montemys delectorum. Lineage (NCBI taxonomy): Eukaryota > Metazoa > Chordata > Mammalia > Rodentia > Muridae > Montemys > Montemys delectorum. Next base: position 30,593 of record JADRCD010191656.1, on the reverse strand, counting down.
TCTGGGAATCCTTGTTTGTACTCCAAAGAATTTGGGTTATATATTTACACCAAATTTTCTTATTCTATCAAGCATATAGAGTGTGCTTCATAAACATTTGAAGTATTTAGCTAGTAACTGGTTTCTTTTAAAAGAGACAGAAAAAAGAGTTCAATGACCTGGTCAAGATAATTTACCTCTTGGAAGAAACCAATGCCTGTCTATGACTCATGGTATTTGACTCAAGCTTCAATGTTCCTTCTACAGTACCAGCTTCATTTAAAAAAAAAAAAAAGATGTAATGGTTGAATAAATAGCATTCCTTAGCCCTGTGCTTAAGTACAAGCAATCCCCCTGACCCTCAGCATCTTCCCAGAATTTCCTGCCAGGTAACAGCTGTTAACCCCTTAACACATTGGAAGCCTCCCGCAGCAAATGTTCATGTGTCCTGGACAACTTAACTTTTGACCAAAATCATGAAGATGAGCTTTCAAAGGGGAATCTGATGAGCACCACTGAAATATGTATGCACTGATTTCTACCGATGAGTCTGGGGTCAAGTATTTGACAGGTCACAGTGTTAGGAAAACCTGGCACAGTGAAGCCCCAGTGGAGCAGCCCTGTGCTGTTCAGTACTGTCCTTCTTGTGGAGGGCACTGTTGGTCTAGTGTGTTCTGGTGAGGAGCGAAATCTCCTGTCACTTCGTTTCTCAAATCCTGGTAAAATGGCACAGATGCTTATTAGTATATGAAATTGTAGCATATGTAATCCAGCAGACCCCATTTATAAATAAGTTGGTGTAATGCAGATTTTTGTAATTTTAAACTATCTACCATCTAGATATAATTTGGATTTTAGGTGTCTCTTTAAGAGATCATGCACTGAGCTCTTAGTCCCAAACCTGAGGGGCTACTGGAATTGCTAGAAGTTTTACAAGGTACAGCCTAGTAGAAGAAAGTTGGTTCAATAGGAACATGGCCTCCTGAGACTAGAGGTACCCTGTCCCCTTCCTCCCTCTGTCTGTCTCCAAAGAACCTAGCTCTTTACTCTACCATGTGCTCTCACCATAATGTTGTGCCTCACCACAGGTTAAAAAGCAATGTGGCAGCTCATCATGATCTGAAATCTTTGAAAACGTGGGCCTAAGTCAACCTTTCCCCCTTACAATTTATTTTTCTGCAGTAATTTGCAGTGGATATAGAAAGGAAATACATGCATACATAAGACCCCTTGAGAAAAACAAAAGCTTGAGGTTCTTTTCTTCCCACCCCTCTCTAAATAAAGGAGTATGTTTCTATGTACCTCAATCCCTTGTTCTTTTTGTGAATGGCCTCTGGCATTGTAGCTGTATTCTCAACAAATCAAACTCAAAGAGTAGCATTTATGAAACTGAACCAGTCACCTGTCACAGCACAGTATCTGTATCAACATTTTCTTTCAAAATATTCCTAATGGAGCTGGAAATATGGCTTATTGGTTAAAAGCATACACAGGTCTTTTAGAAGACCTGGGTTCAGTTCCCAGCACCCACACGGTGGCTCATAACCATGATTCCAGTCCCAGGGAATCTAATGCTCTCTTCTGGCCTTTGCAGGCAGCAAACCTGCGCTCAGTTTCTTTTTTTTTTTTTTTTTTTTTTTTTTTTTTTTTTTTTTT
>JADRCD010191656.1:12652-28858 GCA_019843815.1 Montemys delectorum | reverse complement strand
GGTTTCTCTGTGTAGCTTGGCTGTCCTGGAACTCACTCTGTAGACCAAGCTGGCCTTGAACTCAGAAATCTGCCTGCCTCTGCCTCCCAAGTGCTGGGATTAAAGTCATGTACCACCACTGCCCGGCTTCAGTTTACATATGTATGTGCAACTAAAATATTCATATACAGGACATAAAAGAAATACGATTTTAAAAACATTTTCTGGAATGTCATAAATTTCCTAATAAAAGAATACTAATTTTATGATCACATAACTAGCTTTATATACTTGGCAAATGGGTAAATAGGGTTTAAAGCTATTTCTTGTTCATATGATTTTTAATTCATATTTCAGCCTACTTCTTAAAAAGTCAACTTAATTATTTTTTAAAATGTTGAATTCATCTTCTCACTAGAGGATTTTCACATGTTTAAAGCTTTTTGTCTTTCAAGAAGTAAAAAAAAAAAATCTTTTAGCTGATTATGGGAATTTCTAAGTATACAATAATTAGATTTCAGAGGATTCTTTCGGATGTGCAATTTAGCAATTCCAAATGCGTGATACACACTTCTGTGAAAAGCATAATAATCACCTATACAATTAGCTAAATGATTCTCTTGAGTTCAAGAATATAAATTGGTGAGTGGCTATCTGCATTAATCAGATAATTTCCATGTTTTACTTCAGGATGTAGACTTTTTAAAATATTGCTTTGTGAGCTTTACTTTAAATAATAACTCATTGAAATGGAAGTGGAAAGGTTGATTTAATCCTTGCTTCAGTGGCTTAATATTTATCTGATTTGGGGAGGATTTAACACCATTCCCCTGGGAACCATGGGGGGAGAGGGAGAAACCCAGCCAGAGGCTGCTCGGATGACTTGGTTTACTCATTCATTCACTTGCTGAGAATTTACTGAACGTTCACTTTTGCACAACAATCATGCATACGGGCTGTAGACACATTCAGGAAACACAGGACGGCTGACTTAACACAGTGTCAGCTAGAAAGATTGACGTTTGACATTTAGTAATCATTAGCTGTAACTTGCTTCATAACTGTCTCACCATAGAGGATGGTACGGTAACAAACTTAGACCATGTTGGAGGCACTATGCTAGGCACTTGATGTTCTCTCTGCTGCTTACACTTATCCCGTGAGATTAAACATACAAGTGACATTATACAGAGGTCCAAACTCTAGCTCAGCTCTCTTAACATTTGACAGGACTGCCTGTTTGGTCTTTCATTATCTCTCTCACTGATGGGCATAGTGGGGGAAATAAAATATTCTCTGCCATGGGACTGCTGTAGAGAGTAGAGGTAGAGGAAAAGATGACACACAAAGAAGTTAGAAGAGCGTTTGATAGTAGTTTAGCAAACAATATGCCTATTGTCACTATGCCACTATTGATACTGGCATTTAAACTGACAAAAAATAATACACTAGCATTAAGGTATTTGTAGAATATGTATAGGTCTTGGCAGGGGTGGATTAAGACAAGCCTTTTCAGAGAGATACTGATGTGGTCCTTGAAGGGTGGGTGCACGGCAGGGAGGAGAAAAAAATGGTTGTAGACATGATATCGAATGAGACAGAAATGAGAGAATCAGATGGCTGTAATACAGCTTCTATGGCAATGAGAATGAACCCTGTAAAGCACGGAATTCTGAGGCTCTGTCTATACGGACAGAAGAGCTGCACGTGCTCATTGAAAACTTCACTGGCTGTGATAGCAACTGGGTCTGTATGCTATTGTTTTTTTTATTCATTCGAACTTAGTAGATAATCACAGGACTTATCAAAAGATCTGAAAGGGATAACCACAGAAGATGCCACATCTCACGAATAATCACTTCGCTGACACCTAAGGCAGGAGAGCAGCCATCAGTTTCACAGAACAAAACTGAGACTGAGATCAAAATTACTGATCCAAACACAGTATTAAATTTTCTGATTGATGGCAAGTAAGGAAAAAAAAAACACAACCATTGGGCAAAGCTCCAGCTGTATTTCAGGCACACCATATATTTCTTCTAATTTATAAAGTATAATAAATGAATCACTAAGAAAGATCAGTTGTCAGCTCTGAGACAAAGCGTGAAGGATGGAGCACTCCTGTTGCCTCCTGACGTCAGCTGATCTATTAAATTAACAAGCATATAGATAGATTATTTAAAGATCAATTTAGCCAAGAATTGCTTTCGAATGAATACATCAGGCATTGAGCCTGTTTTCTGAGATGGTTTTGTAATTGGGATACATATTACTCTCAACTTCTCATCACAGGGCTCCGGTGCTTTCAATCAGGAGGCTTTGCTCTCTGCAAAGCGTGTGGAAATCAAAAGTGAGCAGATCCACTTCATTATGTATAATGAGGGGATCTGTAGTTAGTGTGGAAGCAGTCGCCAAACAGAATTGCTGGGGAAATGCTCCCATTACTGACACAGGGCTGGCGTGTCTGTCTTAGAGAATCTTTTCAGCATGAAAGTTTTGGAATTAAGTTTCTAATAAACTCAGAAAGTCCGACAGCTGTGAGTAATTACCATACAAGCATATCAATCCATGTGCAAACAGACTTACTCCTTAAGCTCCAACCCTCTTGCTAACTCTTCACTGCAATAATTAAGCACACTCTAATGAGTTTGTTAGCAATTTCCATATGATTTTTTTCCCTAATTATTATTTGAGCTGCCCGTGTTTATAATGCTTAGCAATAATATCCTTAAAGTATCAATGGCGAAGACATGATTCTGGCTGGAGTATTAATTTCTATTTTCTCATTCATATGCTAAATAAACTAGGGAAAACATTCATTTAAAGGTCAGAATTTTTAAAATTGGCTTACAGGTGTGTGCTCTCATTTTCATACATTATTCACTTCTCATCGGATCAGTGGGTCATGTTACCCTCAAAGAGGGTGGTTCTTCTGTTTTGAAGACTTTAATGTTCTCACAACCTTCTGTCCTGGCCTAGTTCTGATGTGAAATATTAGCACCTCTTTACTCAGTCCAATCCAGAGTACTAACCATCATCATCTTCTCAGATGAAAGGAGCTGAATCATGCCACAGAGGCTTTCCATCCCATTTAATAATAGCCCCTCCCCCTCACTTCCTAGGAATGGTTTACTTTGGACATCAGAGAGTCCCCTCAGATGTCCCTTCATTAGGGAAAACTTTTAATGACTGTATGCACTTCACCTATCCATTCTCTTTTAATATCACAAGAATTCATTGTATTAAAATATCATCACTGGGCTGGAGAGATGGCTCAATGGCTAAGAGTACCAGCTGCTCTTCCCAGAGGACCTGGGTTCAATACCCAGCACCCACATGCAAGCTCACAAATGTCTGTAAGTCCAGTTCCAGGGGGTCTGACATCTTCACATAGACATACATACAGGCAAAACACAGATGCATATAAAATATTTTTTTAAAAATTCATCACTTTTTGGGATGTACTAGTGGGTTGATTACTCTCCTCTCCTTCACCTAGACTCTAACCTTTAAGACATGCAAAAATGTCTCTGGATATATATTGCTCATGTCTTCAGTGTCTAAAAACACCACAAGAGGCTCTAAACTCTGTGGTTGGTGAGTGTGTGTGTGTGTGTGTGTGTGTGTGTGTGTTAATATATGATGTATACGAGGACACAGATGGTCTACTCTATTGCTTTCTGCCTTATTCATTTGAGGCAGTTATTGAAACTGGATCTAGGCTGGTAACCACCAAGCCCCAAGTATCCTGTCTCCAATCTCTCCCCACCCCTACCACCAAGTTTACTAGCATGAATCCAACCACAGCTTTCTATGTGGGTTTTAGGGAACTTGTGCTTTGACAATGAGTACTCCTGCTTGCTGAGCTGTCCCCAGCCCTGAATGAGAAATTACTAACCACTTGTTGCCCAGTTGTCAATTAGATAAACTGGTTCAAAGGAGAATCTCAGCAATGCCATTGACTTCTCTTTTGACAGATAAGTCAGCTAACATCTGTTTATATCCATAATTTCTCAACAAGCTAATATCCTATTAGATCTAGGAAATTACTCATCTTGTTAACCCAGCCAGACCACCACACTGTTACTACTTTACCAACTTTAATTTTCATCTACCTGGATATACCTGTTGAGTCACATATTTGCATACATGCTGAGTTTAATGATCACACTGAACGACTTTTAAGCTTTTTGTGAAAATCTAAATCACATCAACCATGATACTTTGTAGCTATAAAGAAAGACAAGCCATCTAATCTACATGGGCTTTTGATTATTTTATATAAAGCGTAGATAATTGCTAAGTATATAGTAGGCATGCCCAATTAGACAAGTATTTATAAGAGCCAACAACAGGGATGGAGAAATGGCTTAGCAGTTGAGCACACTGGCTGCTCTTGCAGAGGTCCTGGGTTCAATTCCCAGTGCCTGCATAGCAGCTCACACCTATCTGTAACTCCAGCCCCAGAGAATCTGGTGCCATCTTCTGGCCTCTGTGGGCTTGCATGCATTGTGAGGTACACAGACATGTCTATATATAGACAAAACCTCCATACACATCCAAAATAAATCATTTTAAAAGGAACCAATAACAAAGTAAGAGGAATGATGAAAATTGGTTTTGAACACTCCAAAATACATCTTGTGGTGATAACAGCCCCAGTGTCACTTTGTAAAACAGTGTAAAGCACTTCTTGTCCACTTCTAAGTGGCTTCAGAGTTAAGATTACATAGAAACCACAAAAAGGTTTCTTAGCCATTAAAAAAAAATCATAAACACTACAAGTATGTATTACTTACATATAAATATTTCTTCTTCATTTTAAAATAGTCTTTAAGGAGCCATCCTCATTTCAATTTTTAAACCGTCTGAAAACCTGTCAAAATCACCAGATCTCTGGGTGACCTCAAATCTCCTGTCATGGAAACAAACTCCATGAGCAAGCCAGACACTCTAGGCTTTCTCAAGATCTCCAGGGAATTAGGATGCATGCTTAAATTTGAGAACCGCTGCCTCAAATGATTTAATAAGCTAATCGAGTTGCCAAACTTTCATGATTATGATGCCATACTATGTTGATGCATGAATTTATAGAAGATCACCAAAAAGCCTTAAGGCTGAGGTACATCGAAATGTGTTGTCTGTGTCATTCCATACTGGAAGCCCGTAAGCCACAAAAAATAGTTATAGACATCCATAATGGATAGAAGGCCAACAACGGATCACCTGGCTAACACGGCTGGTTGCAAAAGAGTAAAAGGAGGTCCTTACAATTAAACAGATCCTGCTCAGGGTGACAGGTCAAAACTCTCTCAGCAATACTCCATTAAAGGACACATACAACGACTAGGTGTTTTCCCTAGAATTGTTGCTGTTCATCTCTCAAGTAATTGTTTAGAATCAACAAGAGAGCAGAATGAACTTCCATAAAGATTTACTAACACTTCCTAAGATAGTAAAAGTTCCCAAACATCAAATCCTGTTTTAACCCTGAAACAAACAGGAATGAGAGTCAAATCAGTCTGCTGTTACCTAGAGCTCAGAAGAACCAGGCTTCTTAAGCAGGGTAAAGGAAATCAAAACATCAGCTTCCAGGAGTTAAAATCAAATCTTAGCTTTAAAGCAGAGCTCCTAAAACTTTACCAATTATATCACCTTTCACCTGAGAGATCTTCACATCACCCCAGGGACATAGCTATATAAAACAAGTATACAAATCAAACATTTAATGATAATAAATCACAAGAAAATGAAAGCAGTTCCTTGGCAGGCATATAATTTTATCATTTATTAAAGATAAAGATGAAAGTGAATTTACATGCTAATGAGATAGATAGATATGGTTATTTGTACATAGAGAATTAAATCTTGGCTGAATCTCTGATTCTGAAAAGCATAGATCATCTTTAATGTTTTTCAGGGTTGATCAATATTTTGATTTTATAATTGTCCATATCTAGAATGCCACTTCACATGTGCTGCATAAGACAGAGCAAGTATGGTAGTACCTTTGCAGAAATTTCTAGAAATCCTGTCCTGAGACCCCAAACCAAAATTAAATGAAATGTGTGTGAGAGAGAGAGAGAGAAAGAGAGAGAGAGAAGGAGAGAGAGAGAATAAAACGAGTGTCAGCATAGATGTGTGTTTGTGTAAAACATTAGTTAACAACTCACACAGCAATTTTAAAAAGCAAAACATTGTAACACTAAACAATTCAAAGATCTACCAACTTGATGAAAACTGAGGAGTGGCAATCGAAAAACATTTGAAGTCTTTGTTTTCCGTAAACCATTCTGTTTCTGTAAGAGCACTGCAGATTCATAACAAGGTATTTCAGGCAGTACTCACTGACGTTGGGTAACACAAAGGCATATGGCATGATCAGAACCAGACGTCCAGTTAAGTTGTGGGATACCAAAAGACACCTTGGGCTCATTGCACACTTGATTTTCAATTATTTTGTTTCTTATATGTTTGAGAAATCCTTTGCCAGATTATTTCGTAATGTTCCTTTATTTGGTATGCATAGCCCCATCTAGGTCACAAGCCAGGTTCAAAGAAACTCATGCCTAGCACAGAAATGATGCTCTCCCTCTTCTCCCTGTTTTCCTCCTTTAGAGATGAAATACTGAATAAGTATGTCTACCTTCTTCTTCTTCTTCTTCTTCTTCTTCTTCTTCTTCTTCTTCTTCTTCCTCTTCTGTTTTTCATCTTTGGCTGTACTCAAATATTTCCAGAATCTCATATACTGATCAGGTATTGAGGAAACAGGGCCACTGAATGTGAAATGACAGATATAAACTCATAATACAGAAGAGTGTCAGCATAGATGTTGTGTACAAAATGACCTCTTCTCTAAGGAGAAACCTGCACATAGCTGTCTGAGTTATTTAAGTAGCCAGCCTAAAGACATAAAAATAGATACTTTTTGGATCCTACTTTTCCTGATTCTTGCATACAAATGTTGCCATGCATATGTTTTTATATTCACCTATTAAATTGCGTCTATTGTATGCTTTTGCCTAATCCAACTTCATTGCCTTTAGAGGATTTTTTTTTTAAAAAAAATGGTGATTATCATGCTTGTGAAGTATGATCCAAATATCAGAGCAGAGCTTAAATATCAAAAGGTTTAATACAAAAGGCACATAATGGAACTATAAGAAGATTGGGCATACAGCATTGTTCAATGGAGGAAGCACAGTGTGTGACAAGACTCGGTGAATTCAAAGAAGAGATGCAGGGATAATCTCCTTGGTACCGTGTGAGTTTGCACAGTAAGTTTGTGGCTGTCAACTCCACTGCCCAGTGTGCGGGATGGATCCATTGTGTGAGGAGGAGGCCCAATCAAAAGGACAGTGACCTCTTCTACAGTGGAAGATGTCAGAATCTGTCTCCCCATGGAAACCACGCCTTTCTCACATGTCCCCAGGGGCTAGACATAAGCAATCAAGTCCTACAGAAGATGTCCCATGTCTCACTGTAGAGCAGTATGTGACCTCCTGACATCAAGGCAGAAAGCTTCTCATGCAGACAAACTGCCCTGGAATTATTTTTGAATTATCTGTATATTAATCGTGTCTTACAGGTCTTTCCCCCCTTAAGAGCTTTATTGAAGCCTGATTTATATATCATAAATTAGGCTACTAAAGGTTATAATTAGTGGATATAACAATTTTTACATATGATTTTCCATGCCATTTTTTTTTAGCTATTTCTCATTCTTATACTTAGCTGTGGGCAGTGGCATCTATTTTCTGTCTTTGTACAGTTTCCTGTGGTGGGCATTTCCTACCAATATAACTTGAAAGAAAAGTTGCTTTCTTCCTCTAGGCATGATCATTCCTGTGGTTCATTCAGGACTTGATCTGTATTAGCGATTTATCTCTATCAGAATGAAACAGTATTCTAACAGATTAAAAAGTTGATCTGTCTTCTTAAACACCTATCCCTTTGTTTATCCTGAAAACCAAAGGGAAAGTCTTTACAAGTGAGACTTAGCTCCAGTTCAGAATAGAGGTTTGTTCTCTGGGTGCCACCGACTAACTTGACTGGTTTTCCTTTCTGGTTGTTTTTTTTTGTTCTTATAAAGAAAATTTTAGGTCAAGTTTGGATGCTATACTTCACCTTTTAGAAGCAATCATTTCACAGTAGACTTCAAACCCAGACTGGTAGAAATATAAAAGGAATACCAATATGGGGGGGGGGTGGAATCAATACAAATACTCAGTCGTCATTGGAAGATTTCCTAATACAAATATGCACTAAATGAAATAATGGAGGTGAAAAGTATCGTAGTAACAGACGAGTCACCGAAATCTGAAAATAAGTAAAAGATTCATGACTTTTAATATTGTAAAGTATATTAATTCAGTATCTCATGGCTTGGTTGATCTCTTTCTCCTTCATATCCTACTACTGTATCAGAAAGTGTGGCCATATTTTCCTATAGTCTTTACAGCACATAATACACTATCCACCTGGATCCATTTAATTTCATAATGGGTTTTCTGTGCAAGTTGAGTTGTAGGGCACCATAAATGTTTAGGGAAAGCTTGCCACCATGGACTCGGAAATTATATTAAAAAGCTTCCAGTACACATGCTACATAAAAATGGATCATATAAAGTTTATTAACTAAACAAATTAAACCAGCTTGGTAAAGGATGTTCCACATGAAATTCCTGGAACAGCATAAATGCGCTTTGCAATCTGAGGTCTCAGCTTAATGTTCCTCTCATGGAGTCATTTGCCTTTTCCCCTTTCCGTGCTTGTGTTCTGAATGGAGCAAGCACTATGTGATTCGTTTCGGTAAAACGTGGGACTTTAAACTGCAGCAATTCCAAAGGGCTGTATGAGGGTCAGTGGGTGGATCTGCAGCAGCCAAGGTGCTTTCAGTGAAAGGTGGGTACCAGGACCGCGGTTTCTCCTCTACCTCCTTATTGCATGCGGTCAAATTTCCATTTCCTTGTCTCTTAGCACAACTGCCTTATGGCTGAAGTAAAGAGGAATCTGTATAAATTACCTCTTGGGACAAAAAGTGATGCTTCCAATAAGGGAGAGTGATGGTCAGACATGGTGACAGGGTGAATGGTACCCAGAAATAAAGGGGAGTGAGGCTGAGTAGCTAGGAAGTCTTAGCAAGCAACATTGAAATCAGTCTTAGAAGTCAGCCTGACCCCTCCCCACCTCAGTCTCTGAAGCTTCTTCGATGCTTTCCACAGTGAACTTGTGTAAGAATAGAGAGCAGCTGTTCCTCCTTCCTTCCTTCCTTCCTTCCTTCCTTCCTTCCTTCCTTCCTTCTTTTCTTTCTTTTTTTCTTTCTTTCTTTCTTTCTTTCTTTCTTTCTTTCTTTCTTTCTTCTTTCTCTCTCTCTTTCTTCCTCTCTTTCTCTCTTTCCTTTTTCTGTAAACGCTATGAATTAAAGGAAATAGATAACAGAGCTATTAAAGAATGCTTTGTGCAGCCCTTCAGTAGCTCTCTGGTAAATAAGAGTTTCACAGTATGCTATCCACGTTAGTTTGGAGGAAGAAAGGTCAAAAAGTTAAACATGGATATCTTTATCTTTTCACAAAGGTTATTCTAGAAGAGGCTATATGTAAAGGGAAAAACAGAAGGTAGAAATACATATATTACAGGAAAATGTCCTTTCCTGAAGTCATTCCAAGTAATGGCTTTCACCTCGTAGCTATTCTTTCCAGCAAAATGTGTATGTTATTATCCTTGGGTGTTATTTTCTGATGGTATCAGTGCATTGGGTCATTATCAAAAAGCTGGTTCTAGTTCTGGACCATGTTATTAAATGCTATGGTGGTACGGTTATTCCTAATACAGTGCTCAAAGAAAGGAGAAATGTAAACATACAAGAGGTGGTTACTAAGAAATCGAATTGAACTTTAAACAGTGAAACAACTGATGCTCAGACTTTTGAGCCTAACTTCTCCTTAGGGGTTTTCATGCTTTGCTTTGGTTACAATCATGCTCCAGAGCAGGTGACATAAACTCGAGTGTATGGTGGAGCAAATCACATAATATAAATGAGTGAATTGTGCAAGATAGAGAGCCAGAAGTCAAAAGACACTGCCTACATGGCCCTACATCTTGCAATGAGAAAAAAAGCACAAACGCAGTGTTTTAAAGTGGAGCACATGCTACTTGAGTGTCAGGCATACAACTGGAAATGGAAAGACTATGGCAAGCCAGATGGCCCAGAAAAAGAATACTGCTGCAATTCACCTCAAGCCAACTTTGTCTTCCATCTTTTTTGAAAGTTTGGATCAAAGTCTAGGCAATGATAAAGGTTATTTTGCATGTCAAAGAATTCAGGAACTGAGACATCCTTTAATACCTGCATAGGTTTCGTGAGTGTGAGCCTCCCTGGTTTACTTACACCTCATAAACTATGGAGACATCTCATGGATCCAAAGGGTAGAGGGTGTAATGATATCATATGTAACTTTGAGATATTACAAATTACTCTATCGTGTGACTTAGAAGAAAAAAACACAACCCTGAAGCATGGCAGTAAATATCAAGAATAGTATTGAAGACTGAAGTGGTATAAATATTGGGATCCAGCAGATACTGCAAAGTTCGTAGGTTGGATGGGTCCAGAATGATGTCAGTGATTCCAAAACATAGCCATTGACTGTTGAGAAAGATGGCTACACAATGGAAAGAAAACCATGAGAGGGAGAGAATGTTTCAACATTTATATGCTACATTCGTTCAGCATTTGTGATGGAGTTCACATGAGTGGACATAGAGAACTGGGAAGTCATAGAGAACTGAGAGATGCCCAGAGGGCCCTGCATGCGCCCACAGTCTGATCCTCACCTGTACGGGGTACTGGTAGGCTCAGTTTTAGATGTTTTGAGCTCAAGATACTGGCAGAATTCTTCCTAATTTAGAAACCCAACCCCCATCCTGACTTTGCACTCTCGTTTATCTCCCGTATCCCCCCATTTGATACATTTTGACTGCAAGTCACCCTGAAGTTCTCTGTTTCAAAGAGTGCCTGCGGCACAAAATCTATAAAGGCTTTGGCAGCAGATTTTCTCCATCTGAAAGGCGGCTCTGAGGATCTGCCAAGGTGCATCTGGATGTGCATGGGCCTTTATGGAAAGCCACAGAAGGCAAGCGGTAGTAAGAATGAAAGTTGGGGATGGCAAATGGAGCCATTGCACTTTAGAATATCACACTAAAATCCCTTAGGAAGTGCACCATGAACAAGGCCCATTCTGGGCAGATACTAACCTGCTTTGCTGTCAAGTTTGTAGCCAGCCCCCTAGCTCCAACAAATACTTGATACTTTTGTGAGTTTTTAAAGTCATTGCACTGTGCTGTTTCCTTTTATGTTATATAAATTTAAAAAAAGGATACACACATACAAAATCAACTGAAAAACAAATCCTAATACATGTTGATGTGCAAGAGAAGTAACATTTGTTATTATATAGTATATTGTCACGGTCACCCTGTTTTGGAATCTGTTTCAGAAAATGGAGCAGAAGAATTGATTATTAGTGACCTAGGCCATGGTGGAAAACCTGAGCCATATGGCCCTGTACCTGTAGCTTCCTCATTTGCTCCTAACAGAGCCTGGAAACTCTACCAACTTATCTAGAAGTCTGTTTGATGTTGGTCTCTAGTGAGAAGCAATGTGACTCTTCTCTCAAGGCAGCCGGATGGGATGGGTGGATGTCTGGGAAAGAGGGCGGAGGGTAAAAGGGGCGCAGAGGGGCCCCTCACTGTAGGCTTTGATGTGCTTTGACTCCACTGGGATGCCTCACCTTTTGATGTTGGGAATCAGCTAATTACTAGTTGGAATTGGTTTGAGGGATGGGGAAGCAGTCTGTAGGCTCTATTCTCCAGCCAGCCAGAAAGCCTGTCCTTTGATTTCTGGAACTGTATGGCACTTTTTTTTGGAGGATCTTGGGCAATGGGAGATGCTCCGGCTACATCAGCACCAGTTCGGACACCCTTGTCCTACCATAGCAGCATCCTGATGGGGTACATTACTCCTCCTTTCAGATAGATCCCCATGGTTTCCTTGATAGGAGAATGATGACATTTAGGATCGAATTGCTGAACAGCTTTCCCACCACAAAGATCATGCAACTTGATGAGCCCTTCCTCAAATCTTAATTTGAGACTCCTGTTCCTCTGAGCAGTTCCTGCTTAATATTTCTGTGACTACCTCTTACAATCTGCCCTTAATTTGTGAGTCTAAATATGAAATTAATGGGTTTAGAGTCAGACTCCGTGCCCTTTCTTTTGTTGATGCAAGTTAACATCCCCGAAGCTGACCTGAAAGGCTAAAAAAAATGCTCAGGGATTTGATGGGCAGGTGGTGGCTGGAGAAATCAACTCTCTTTTCTCTTCCAAACAAGGCAACACAACCTGGCACCTTGCCTGGTAATGCAATTCTCCTAATGAACACGTTTCCCCAGTCTGAGGCCCTTGCATTGTGACCATGCCACAGGGCTGACAAAGAGATAATTTTCAGTGCTCAGGAAAAAAATAAAAAGCACACACAGAAGAAAACCTTCTGAGAATGTGTTTTGTTCTTATGCCATGGACCGTTATGGTGTTTTTATTTTAATTGCATGTGAAGCCCATTTAAAGAGGTGGTACGATGTGCCTGTTGCCTTGGAGTGATATGGAATATTTTTAGGGAGGGCAGTCAGTTATTCAGCCTGTCTTCATGTACCTTCAAGATGCTAACAATGTATTAAGTATCTAAGCAATTGTAATATATCTGACCCTCTTGTGTATGAAGCCCTTGCCCTGCTATAAGCAGGAGATTCCTATCAGAGCCATCTCAAGCAAGGGAGTACTGTCCAGTATTTTCAAAGATACAATGTGAATTCTTATGTGTGTACATCTTATAGTTTTGCAAATGGATTTTGAGACATACCAATACAGGATGCATGCATTGAGATCTAGAATTACTGGATAGTTGAAACCATTAGCGAGTTTAGTTTAGCCTTCTTATTTCATTTTTCTCAAGAGATGGTACATCTTTCAGTCAGTTTTAGGATGCTCTGACCTCCTCCAAATGGAAATGTAAGTTCCCAAGGCCAGAAAAACAAAACATGAATTTGAAAGGTCTTTTTTTTTTCATAGAATAGTGTCTCTCAGTCTTACGATTGCCTTCTGGAGGAAGCAGGTTTCTTAGCTGGAAGAATTTCTACACCACTTTGACTTTCTCTGCTGTGGTCCCTTTCTCATTTAGCAGATTTTGTTCCGTATGCATAATTGGAAATTAATTTTCTAATTAGGTTCTTCACATTTATGAAGTTGTGTGATGTAGTGTCTCTTCTTGTAACATGGCCTAAAGGCTAAAGTAGAGGTAATAATTCTTTTTTTTTTTTTTCTGCCTTTGCCCCTCATTTAGCTAAGGATCCCAGGAAATACATTTAACTTTTATGAGATGCCCACAATAGATCTTGAATGCTGATCTATCTTTGAAAGGTTGTTGGGAGGGGGCTCAGTAAGGTCTTAAGACTCATGACTATCCAGTAGATGTTAGTTGCAGTTGTTGCTCACACACACACACACACACACACACACACACACACACACACACACACAAGGATATTAATTCTTTTGCACCATGAAGGGTGTTTAGAGCAACTGTACCCACAGAGAGAAAACCAAATGATGTGAAGTGAGATGGCTTTGAACAGATGCATTAGGAACAGAGACAGAGGTGACCCCTAAGACCTTGTAAGGGTCAGCTATTCCTCATGCATAGCATACTCTGCCTACACAGGCTGTGTAAGTATGATAGTACTGGCTCCTTATGGGCATGCACACCTCACACACATATTCTCCAAGACTCATTACAATAGAAGAGTGCAGTCTGCAGTTAGACTATTCCCTAATTCTCAGGAGCCAGTCAACATAAATGAAACCCCCTCAGTTGTCCTTCTGTTTGAGGTCTGCACAAAACTCTAAAGATAAAGTGAGTCATTGGGTTCAGAGCTAATATCTGCAGGCTGGCATCACAAGTTTTTCATATATATTGTTAGGTTTGTTGGTACCATAGATGCAAAGTAACCTGTTTCTGTAAGGACAGGGGCATTGGTATTGTTTATGGATGAAAAAGCATCTTCATTTTTCAGAAGTTCAGATTTAGTATTGGTAGTCCTACTCAAAACCCAGAAGAAAACAAAAATAAGCAGACTAAGATACATTGACTTCTAGTCACCAGACTCTAAAGTAGAATGACTTCTCATACCAGTTTTAATTGTGCCCCACCGTCCTCACTGGAGTGTACAGCTGCTAGATATGTTAGGGTCAAGTCAAGGCTCTAAAGTATAAAGCTGGATACATGATGATTGATAATTCTCAATATCAAGGAAAATCCAACTTCTAGATCATTTTAATTCATTATTATTTCAATTAACCTACCGGTAGCTTCCAAATTGTGATTTCTGCCATCAAAGGGCCATTTGACAACAATAGCATGTGACTCTTAAGATCTCATTGGGTATCAGTGTAGAAGACAGTAGACGGTGAAATGGGAAGAATCACTGTGACACATGGGACTCAGAAGACCCAGTTTGTGTGCCCACCTGTAACACTGAGTGCCTGTGTAGACCCAGACAAATCAAAGAGGCTATGGGCATTCCTTTGGTTTTGAACACAGCTTCCAAATCTTTATCTACCATGTATATAGCACTCAGGCATGCATGCGCGTGCGTACACACACGCGCGCGCACACACACACACACACACACACACACATTACATACACACAAAATCCTGGTCAGTTCACCTTCTTCAGAAATCTGAGGGGACCTACTAGGGTGAGAACAGGGGATGCAGTAGTCACATTTGGATCTTGACTGTGCCATGTCCCTGCTGCCTAATTAAATCAGCCCTAAGCCTGCAGCAGTAGCATAGAGTGAAATCTACTCTACACATGTCTTTGGCATCTCTTTCTTATCCTAGGAGTCTGATGGTAGAGCTTTATTTTTGTCTTGAATTAGGAGCAAGACTTCAGTATATAAGGTGGGCTGAGGCTGTGGTATAGGCACCATGGATCTGTCTTTGAGTATGGCAATTACTTGCCAATCAATGCCACTCTCGAATGACTCAAAGCCTTCTCAAGAATATAAAAATGACACAAGTCCTTTTGTTTTGGGGCTTCTTCTTCTTGTCTGTTCATTTCTTTGGTATTTTGTTTGTTTGTTTGTTTGTTTGTTTGTTTGTTTTTAAAGAGTGTCTTTCACAGCAGCCCAGACTATCCTGGAAATCAACATGTAGCCCAGGCTGAAACTCCAACTTGTAGAACAACTCTAACCTCAGCCCAAGTGCTGGATTATAACCATGCAGTACTTCAGCTTACTTAAGCCTTTTTATTTTTAAATCTGTGCTATATTTATGATAAAAATCTAAATCCTAGGTAATATCTAGAGGTAATGTCTTAGTAAAGTTGGGACTTTACTGCCATGAACAGACACCATGACCAATGCAAGTTTTACAAAAGACCACATTGAATTGGGATTGGCTTACAGGTTCAGAAGTTCAGTCCATTATCATCAAGGTGGGAGCATGGCAGTATCCAGACATGCATGGTGCAGGCAGAGCTGAGAGTTCTACATCTTCATCTGAAGGCTGCACAGAATACTGACTTCCTAGAAGCTAGGATGAGGGTTTTATAGCCCGCACCCACAGTGACACACGTAATCCAGCAGGGCCATACCTTCTAATAGTACCACTTCCTGGGCTGAGCATGCACAAACCATCACAGGTAACGTCCCACTTTGCACTTTGTTCCTTTCTCTTGCTCTGGGAAACTTTTACTAACTTCTATATAACCTTACTCTTCTCTTTCTTTTCTGCTTCCTTGAAGAGGCAGAACTATTTAGCAGCAAATACATGTTCCACCCATGTTGTGCTTCATTGAATACTAACATATTCTCTCATTGACATGCCCTAATTGAATACTCACATATGTTTCCACGGCTGAACTCAACAGACCTTTCCCTAACACCAAGCAACTATGACCCCTGTGTTCTGTTCGTGCCTCCCCTATGATCCGTTTCTTCTTTTTCCACTCTTTTCTTCTACACTGTCATTGCTTTTCTCTTCAGGTTTCCATGTGTGTTTCCTTTCCATCTTTACTGCCGTTCAATCACACACAAGTCCTCACCTGTGGCTTCATCCAACCTCTCTCTCTCTCTCTCTCTCTCTCTCTCTCTCTCTCTCTCTCTC
>JADRCD010191656.1:0-12552 GCA_019843815.1 Montemys delectorum | reverse complement strand
CTCTCTCTCTCTCTCTCTCTCTCTCTCTCTCTCTCTCTCTCTCTTTCATTCCAGCTTCCAACACTCAGGACTGATATTCTAGACTACTTCTTATATTATATGATGTCTGTGTTCCCAAATATTTACTAGCTGTACAACAAAAGTTACATCCACTGTGATCCTGGGTACCTCGAGGCTGGCTTCTCCCTTTTCACGCATGCTTATTCATACCTTTATGACAACAAGATAACGTAAGTGTGAGCCAATAATGATTAAACTCTTGATGATACAAAGTTGAGTACTTCAAACATGAATGTACAACCTGCAGGAGTTAATTCTCGATTCTACCACCTGGGTCCTGGCAAAGGAACTCAGATTATCAAGCTTGGCAGTAATACCTTCAAACCCTGAGCTATGATGCAGGTCCTAAAGGCAAATTTATTTTACCTGCCTATTATTTACTTTCCTTGATTCTCCTCTTCATGATGTTGACTAAGGTATTTTAAAATGTGAATATAGTCCTTGTTTTAGCATTGGGTCCTATAACCTAGACCTTAGTCAGCCATATACATTTCTCTGGGCATAGAGATTGGTACTCAAGTTACATGTGACATAGGATGGGCAAACAGTCTAGAAACTTTCAAAGAGACCAGGAGGAGACAACAGTCTCTACTCTTCTTAAATATGAATCTGAAAGAAGGGAAAGTCTAGAGTTACTATAGCTATCATGGAATGACCCAGGAAAGGGAGAACATGTGAAACTAATTATGGGCCTTCCTTAACTCCTAATAATGTCACATCACACACATGGAAGAGTTAGTTACACAGGTAAACAGTATTGCTTTTTGTCTATTCTAGGAGAAAAATAAATCTGTAGCCAATTTCAAAATATTATTATCTGGATATCTTTCACTATAAATTTTTGATGTTTTAGATATTTTCTGACTTTTGGAATATTTGTATACATATGAATATTAATATATAAGCTATCATTAGGTATCTTGGCATTGAGATACAAGACTAGCCATGAAATCCATCTATGTTCCCTGCGTGCCTCCATATTTAACCCAAAGTTCTTAAATAATATTTTAATGTACCTACAATTTTTGTGATTACTTATCATATGAGTTCAATGTGGAATTTGGATACATGCATGTATCATGTTGGTAGCATTCAAAAACTTTCACAGTTTGGAGGGTTTAGGATTTTGAATTTTCAAGCTTCAAGCCATTGACAGTGTGAGTAATTACAGGAAGGCTTCATTAATACAGTGGCCTTCAAAACCTCTAGACACATTTCCCCACAGAGGACAAAGTAACGATGTTCTAAGCAGTGAGTCCAGAAAAAGCATGGAATAATATCACTGAGGATTCAATATTCACCCATTTAATATGGTTTTCATAGTTCAGTGACTGTTGTAGCACCTGAATTACACAATTCATTATCTAGGTCAATCTAGTGAGCTATCTTGTCAGCACAGATGTGCTACTTTTACACTAAAATTCTCAGTGGTAAACTTGTTTCTAAGCTGGTACCTATTATTAATAAAAAGTGTTAAATAAATAAATTATAGAAACAAGGCAAAGAAGCCTACATGATAAGCACAAAGGACTATAAATCTTCCTTCCTCATCTTATATGTGATTTTGCTTGCTATTTTAATGATGGGAGGCCCATAGCTACTTTGTGTTGGAGCTCTTAGTTCGCTAGTGGTAAGCAAAAGAAATTAACTCTGAATAAATATTTTTTTTAAAAAAAAAGTATTAGTATAAAAACAAATGAATAGATTTTTTTCCATAAAACATTACAGCAGCCTGGAAGCAAGACAGCTCCAGAGATCTGGGTCATAAGAATTTATGTATAGTCTCTTCCAGACACAGTAGGATAAATCTACACCAATAACTGTTCCTTGCATGATTCCACTTAATTTTGCCTTTCCCTATTTCAACTCAAGACCTATAATTTCTTAGTGGTGATCATATGTCCACTTCTTGGTCAAAAGAAAGCAGGACACCTTGATTAAAGTCTTCCCAACACTATATATAAACAACAGATGCCCATCACTGTGGTACAGTTGGAATCTGAAAGCCTTATTGTGCTACTTTACACATATTCTGGGCCAGCCGCCAGTTCATGTTTGGACGTGAACAAAAAAAATCACTCCACCATAATTCTGTATTGTAACAATCAAGTTGCATTTCCTCAGACTGGAAGCTTAAAAGATATCTATAGATGTGTAAATGAGTTTGTGAAATAAAATAAGGACTTGGTCTCACCCGACTTTTAGTAAGGCTAATCAAAACATTTGGTGCCACTGTAGGCAAAGTGGACTGATCTAACTCTAGGTTGTAGTGAAATTATATTTTTTCCAATGTATGTAGAGAATGAAAATGTCATAAATAAAAGTTTAATACCTCAAATCTTTCCCTAAGATCAGTCCCCTTTCCTGCATAATCTTCTGAAAGCTGTGTGTGTGATGAAAATTACTGGTTTGGGTGATAACCCATATCACCAGTGTGTAGAGCTCCAGTGATATGGTCTGGAGTCTACAAAAGACCCTTTTCATATTGTTTGCAAATTTCATAAATATATACAATGTGTTTTGGTTTTTTTTTTTTTTTTTTTGTCAACTCCACTCGCTACTCTTTCCTTCTTTCCAACTCTTCCCATACACCCACTATTTCTCCCTCTGAACTCCCTTTTGTTAACTCACTGACTTAACTTAGTGCTTGGTAAGAAAGAGAATCAATTTTCTACAGAAGAATCTTATCTAGCTTGGGTTAGCTCACCTAAAATTATTAAGGTTCTTTTCTAGTTTTCTCTAAACATCCAATCATAATTTTGAAGTCAAGGAAAAGATTACAGAGACAAAGAAAAAGAGAGAATTTAGCCCCACTGCCCAGAGTTCAGCTATCCCAGTATCTCCACTCCAAGTCTTTATTATGATTCAGGTACCCAGGACCTTGGTACTTATTGTCTCAAAGGCCTACCTATAAAGAAAATGAGTAACAAGGTCCTGGGTTTGTGACCTACCCTAAGAGGACCACCACACTTAGCTTAATCTACTGCTTTTTTTTTCTCTTGAAGTTGTCAATATTTTAAAACCAAAAGTCTATATTTTTCACTGGCCCTGGAGTTTATTTGGTGGGACACAGAGACAAAGGAAGCCAGAGTAGCTTGCTAGTAGAAATATCTGCCTACAATATGCTTACTACACTGGTGAGTCTCAGTAAACAAACACCATCTCATGGCACTCCACCCAATTATAAAAATTGTAGAATCAATACAATTGATCTTCAACTCTCTTTTTAGAAAAGACAGCAAAGTTTAAGAAATGCACAGGAATGGCAGATAAAAACTAGAGGGTTCCCATCACTGAAAGCTCATGCTCACTGTATAGATTTTAATTAATATTAAATACAATACATGTTAATTTTTCTAGACAATCCTTTCTGTATACCATGAAGTATTTTTAAAGCTGGTTCATAGTTCTCTAAGAATGAGGCTGTGTAAGAACTGATTTTTTATAAATGTTTATAAATAACCATTTTTACTTCCCCAACCACTTCTACAAAGAGCAGGGAGAGAAGTTTCCTCAACTCAGGAGTAAGCATGGAGTTGTATCAGTCACTGGAGTTTCACTTAGAAGAGGGGTGATTACAAAATGCTGCAGCTCACAGCAGTGTAACTCTTTAAAGCCAGATGTTGGAATATGTTCATCTACGTAAAGTTCTTCCTAGATGCCCACTGTCATTGCAGAAAGCCAAATAAGAATAAAAGAAAAAAATCCCTGCATAAAGACTACTTATATTCAGATCTTAGAATAAATGTCACTTGCAAAGAGAAGATGAGTTTTTAAACCAAAGAGCGGCTTTCTTGCTATTCTCTTTAAGGGCATCTGTTGTTTAACATTAAAGTGCATTTCATGATTTTTTTTTAATTCCAGATTTTGTATATCTTGTTTTGCTCGTATGTTAAACCTTAAACTTGAGGAAGAGAAGCAAGTACCTCACTCTTTATGATAAGCCAGGCACTTACTCTGAACCCTAAGAACACAGTGAATATTCTATGCATGTTATGGCTGTGGCATCAATATGGCTTTTACCCCAATGTTCGTGCTTTGAGAGGCTTGTCCTCAGTTCGTATAGAGGTTGTATAGAGGTTGAGCCTTTAAGGCGTGAAGCCTATTGAATGGCCTACAGGCTCTTCAGACTGTACACTTGACAAGACTGTAGGACCTCAGCTGCTTTGGTTTCCTATTTTGAGATGAAACTGCTACATACAGTCCCATGGATGCCATCTGCCATGCAGTGACATAGCCAAAAAGGGTCCTTTTTAGAGCCTACACAATGCTGTCTTATAGCCTCCAAAACTATGAACTAACTAAACATCTTTTCTTTATGAAGTTAGACTCCTTTGGGCATTTTGTAGGGTAACTCAGAATAGACCAATGTGTACAGTGAATTTAGAAAAAGAAAAAAAAACAAAAAACAAAAACAAAAACCCAAGAGCGTAAGATCACGATTCCTGGTTGTAAAGTAGCATCCAATTCAAAGATTCTGTGCTGTGAACACTTGTGCCATGTCTAAGGACAAGAAAAATGATCCATATGCCAGGGACACAGGGAACAAGAACATAGGAAGGAGATGGGGAGATGAAGCTGATTGGAGACACATGTGTGGCATAAGCCTGAATAGTCGAGAGCTGAATAAGAGACTGGGATGGGAAGCCTGGAGAAATTAACTTATTGAAAGCTCACTACATGTGATATAGTTGTTAATACATAATAGTTTAAAATAATATATTAACATGTTATATTAAATGACATGTAATAAGTAGTTTATGATATTCAGACACACATATTGAAGTCTGGGCAGACATTTTTTCTGAAAGGATACTCCATATTTTGAGCTTTATCAACTATAGATGGCCCATCCTCACTACTCACGACTCCCTGCAGACAAAAATAGCCAAAGACAGTATTTATGGAGATAAATATAACTGTGTTCCAAGAACCTCTTCCTTAGAAAAAGCGGAGAGTCAGCCGGTTTTGGCCCATTGATCTCAGTGTTTCAACCCCTGACTGAGAAGCACGTAACACTGTGTGCATTTCTAATGTTTAAGATACAAATCCCAACATCTGTACCCACTTGCAGACATGCTGAACCTAATTCTCTGCCTTTATTGAAGTCTAAAGGTCTTCAATAAACAAACTGCCCCCCATTGTAATTTCATGCAGCTTAACATAGTCCATTCATGCTTCTGTAATAAATCTGAGGCCAGATGATTTGTAAAAAAACAAAACTGTCTGTCTCATAGTTACAAAGGGTTAGTTACAGAGGGCAAGCGACGATAAAGATGCCATACATCGTGTTTTATAAATGCATCAGATCTTGGTATTGTGTATGGGCCCTCTTGTTGTAACCTAGCTTTAGGAAAAAGAAGCAAAGGGTCAGACTCTTCATAAAAGGCCTTGTCCCATTCACAAGGGCCCACCCCACATGAACTAATTGCCTCCTAAAGGCCCCTTTCTTAATATCATCTCATTGATGACTGAGTTTTAGCCCATGCATTTGGATATGGGAAGTTCAGACCACGGCAATGTGGAATTCGGAAGCCACTAGTTAGGAATGTGGTCTGCACCCTTTGAACCATTTATTAGGTGCTGAAAATTACAACTGGTTGAGTTAGGCCAGCTAGGCTAGGAGCCAATTTCTCAGAGCAGAAGGCCTGATGTTTGAGATGTTGTGTGTTCTGGTAAGAGCAAGAGGCAGATAGTAAGAACAGGAAAACAACAGGGAGTGGATTAGGGTCTGAATAACAGCATATTTCTGGTAGTGAAGAGAGAAAGCTCTGAACAGATATTGCTGAGGGCATCCACTTTCCCTCTGAGTTCCCTGGTTTTAATTATTGATACTAAAAATACATTTTCCTTAATTGTTTTGTGAAAATAAGTTAAATAAGGAAGAAAGCTATTCCATACATGCACAGGCAAACATTACACTTCTTTCACAGAAACACGGGGATGATTCCTCAGAGTGTTCCTATTCAAATCTCGTTGCAAAATAACATCCACAGACCGTATTTCCAACCACAAAATACTGTGACAGTAAGCAGACAGCACAAGAGAGCCTGTTATGCTTTATAGATTGCAATGATTATATTTTGGAGCAGTAGATGCATTTGTTGCTGTTCATTCTATTTCACATTTGCATTTAAATTCTCGTGGAACGAAGATAAGATAAAGAGGAAAACAAATGGTGCTTATTTGCTGTTGTATTGAACTCCTATTATAAGTATTGCTTGAAAAGAGGGTGAAGCTTTGTAAGAGAGCATCCCACATGTTTTTTTATAAAACATCAGCTACACACTCAATCCTCAGCTAGAACTATGCAGGGAAACATATCCCTGAGGCTTTAATAAAATCATAAATCAATAAGGAATAACCCAAAATGTGGCTGAATACAAGAAGCAAATGAAATACTCAATACTCTCCTTTACCCATTTATCCACATTGTATTGATACTAGGAAATCTAGTATTGCATCTGAATTTTGCAATCCCAGCCTTTTTATTAGGTCCAATTTTTTTAAGCGATACACGATATGTGTGGTTTTCTCTTTCAAATATTCTGTGCAACCACAGCACGATCCTTTGACGAATATGTAGATCAGTTCTGCAACCTGGGTAATTCTTTCTGCTCCTCTAAGCTCTTTATTTTGCTGCATCCCAAGGAAATGTCCTTTTGTGGAGTTCAGTATGACTTCCTTGTAGGTGCATGTTGGGATCCTTTACCTATACAAAATAATACATGTGCTCTCGTGCTTGTGATTTTTGCCATGACAAATTTTAAAAAAATGAAATGTCATCACTTTCTCTCAAGTTGTTAAATTGAGTATTAATGCCCAGGGGTTATTTACATTATTATTTTCAGAAGATGCATTTCTGAGCCAGGTAGATGGCTCAGTGGGTAAAGTGTCTACTGGAGAAGCTGGAAGACCTGAATTTGATACCCAGAACATATTTGAAAAGTTGGGTGTGGCTGCACATGTTTATAACCCCAGTGCTATGAGAGCAGAGGCAGGTGGCTTGCTAGAGCTCATTGACCAACTGGTCTACCCACTTAGTAAGACTCATGTTCAGCAAAAAGACCTTCTCTCAAACAAAAGTTGGAAAGCTATCAAGGAAGACATACAGTATTGACTCCTAACTTCCACAGGCAAATGCACACATGTCCACATACCAACCGAACCCACACAAACATGTACACACAGCACACATACAAATCAAATACATTTTGTATTAATATACCTGAGATAGATAACAATCAATTCAATAATAACAATAAATTACAGTACATTACTTTGTATGTTTTCTTTGGCTTTGCCACCTTTCTCAAAGGAAAGAGCATTAACCAAGTCTTTTCTAGGGATTGACAAGAGAGCCTTGGAAAATTTTTCAAAGTGAGTTCTAGAGAATAAGTCGTATCACACAAAAATTAAATTTGATTTTGTTGTCCAATGAAAAAAATTATTTTTAAAACCTCATCCTCACTAATCACCTTTCTTGGCTGTGTGTGTGTGTGTGTGTGTGTGTGTGTGTGTGTGTGTGTGTGTGTGAATGAATGTGTGTCATGTGTGTTCCTATAGAGACCAGGGGTCATCCTCAAAAATTATTCCTCAAAAACTGTCAATTGACAACTTTGATTTGGTTTGGTTTGGTTTGGTTTGGTTTGGTTTGGTTTGGCTTGAGTCAGAGTCTTTCACTGGGACCTGAGGCTTGCTGATTAGGTTAGACTGGCTAGTCAGGGAATCCCTAGGACCCACCTTGTTAGTATTTGAATTACAAATCAGAGTCACCATGTATATGTGGATGCTAGGGATTGGACTCAGGTTCTCAAGTTTGCATAGCAAGCATTATATTGACTAAAGTAACCCCTATTTTCTTTTATGATTATTCTCTGAGGCACACTGACATGTTAAAGCCTGCCAGAAGTACTGGGAGAAATGCTTGTCTGATAGCATTGTCTTTTCTAAACTTGTTTGTAGATTTTTTTAATCTGATAAGTCACAATAGAAACTGTATTTTTATATACAATATGAAATATTATCTAAAAACTCTGACATAAGGAGCAAGTAACAACTCTTAATAACTGTATCCCCCTGCTTTTACTAGACATTTTATATCCTCTAATAAGTGAAATACATGCAAATATATATACATATGTACATGTAAGTCTGTATTGTATCTTTTTCTGTCCTATATGTTCATCTATCACTTATCCAGCAAGCATTTTAGGACTTTTACTATGCTGAAAACAGTAGCATGCTTGGGACACATCTGCTAGAGTATATTTTTATTTTATTTTCAAAATATATGAAAAATTTCATAGGTAATAAAAATAACAAATTATATTTTAAACCAGTGTACTGCAGTGTGTTGAATATGGAATTTTAGAACCTTAAGTCAAGTGTTCAGATGAAATGCAAAATAATACATATTTTCCCTAAGATGTCATTAGGGCACCTTGAACTGAGGAACATGGACCTTATTTATTGTTGTGGCTCTCCCTGGAATACTAACAATGGCACATTTAAATAGCTTATCGTTATGAGTTTGAGAATCAGAAGCAAATAAATTCAAAACCATTAATTCTAGCCTCTGTGCCTTAGTGAAATTTCCATTATACACACTGATCCCTTCAAATATTTTGAAATCAGATCATAAACAGCATTTTATAAGCTTCCCAACTTAAAATATGAATTGAGAATTGCACTCACCTGGCCCATTTCCCCCCAATTGTAAGTTCAGTTGGGTTTTAAAAATCTATTTTTAGGAGATGTAGGGAGCATTTAAAAAGTTCATAGCTGCTCCAAGCCTTGGATTTGAATAATAGCCCTTGGAAAAAATTATTCTGACTCTCATTCTTGTAGAGCCAGCACTACTTGAGTGATGTCAGTGGAGCTGAAAAGGGCCTGCCAAGCTCATTTCGTCAAGTGGTTTCACAAACTCTACATCTTATTAATTACTCTTTTCATTTGTTAGTAGAAACCAAGTTCAAAGTGGCTCAAGTCAATAAGAACAATAGTCATGAGTAAGTAAGTTCTAAAGTAGTTTAGGAGCTATTGTCTCCTTTCACCTCGCAGTTCAAGGTTATAATTTACTTTAAGTTTAACTAGAGGCATTGGTGCAAACTCTCTCTCATGAGGGGTGTGTGTGTGTGTGTGTGTGTGTGTGTGTGTGTGTGTGTGTATGTTGCAGGGATCTCACCTACAGCTGAAAGCACACATAATCTTTATAGCCTGAAATCCCCAAGCATTGCTTATTTTTCTTGGTTAGTCTCAGAGTTTGCTCCCAATGAATGGCTCTTCTTGACTTGTCTGATTCTGCTGCACACAATAACTGTATCATCAGTGGAGTGGACTAGTCAGAATGGTCAAACTCAAAAAGCATTTGCAATCTTAGAATTGATGGAGATGGATAAAAAGGAGAGATGAAGAAGTCGTGTTGGGCTGGTGAAAGCAGCAAGCTCCTGTTAGAGTTACCACTCAAGTGAGCATTCCCATAGAATCACAGAGTGTAAAAGTCATTTAGCAGAGGAGTTCGCTGAGCTTTGGAAATGCTGAGGGAAAAGACACATCTGCCCATTTCTCCACAATGCTGTTGAAGAAACTGCTCAGATTCTCCTGGCTTGGTTGGGATGATCTTGTCTTGTTGTTAATTAAGGTGGTTAAAAATGCCACCATTATTTTCAAAAGTATCCTGGTTTGCTTTACAGATGTCAGGGTCTCTAGACTCAAAAAAATCATTGGTATTTCTAAATATGCATCTAAACCAATCGTAAATTTTTTTACCTAGTCCAAGGCATTCATTTTGATACTTATCCCTATGTCCTGGCTGAATAATATAAACATCATAGGATATCTGAACTCAGCATCTACTCCAACATCCAGTTTGGTTGCATCTATTAAATATCTTTACTTTTATTACTCAAGATTGTCTCTTGAGTCTCTTTCTTTCTCGTGAGGTAATAATTATCTTCCCAAACAATTTCTTGAGAACTTGCTGCTCAGAGTCTAATCCTTGGAACAGCATCATCAGCATTAACTGGGATATATTAGTAATGCAGACTTGAGGGTCCAGTGTATCAGATTCTTTAGTTTAACATGTTTCTGAGGGTATTTGTATCTACATTAAACCTGGAGAGGGCCTATCATAAAAGAATCATTTTCTTCATCGGCTATCCATTTAAATCACCTAGCTTGCTCAAATAGATCTATAGATATATATCTCTAAATATATACATTAGGTATATAATATACTTAAATAAAATCTTAGATGATATATACATGATAGATAATAGATGGATGATAGATAGATGGATGGATGGATATTGACAGATAAGGATGGATGGATAGATGGATGGATGGGTGGGTGGGTGGATGGATGGATGGGATTGATGAGATGGATGGAATGGATGGAATGGATGGAATGGATGGAATGGATAGGATGGATGGATATGAATGGCCATCTTCTCAGACAAGCTAAATTAGAATATCTGGACCTGGGACATTTACTCCAGCATTCCTTTAACCTGGATTTATGTGGGTGATATACTCTCAGCTTTGTATTTGTCTAAAAGCTTTTTATTATTCATCAATGAATGGCAGTTTGGACCAATTATAAAATTGAAGGTTCACATTTACTTGCCCTTATAGTTTTAAGATTGATTTTACTCTTTTGTAACTTTGGAGAATCTGTTGGAAATATGCTCTTTCCTTTAAAGGCAATCTATATTAAGCTTTCTGGACTTTCAAAGTCTCTGTTGTCTGTGCTTGCCTTGGTTGTGTCTAGATACCAATTTATATTTTTTATTATGTGTATAATCATGAAGATTCATGCTTTTTACTACATTTGAAATTTTAAGCTATAATTTCATCCCATATTCTCTAATTCTAGGGTTTTCTGTTTGTAAAGTTAGCATTATATAAGAAATATTCATTTAAATTCCTATGTGTTCTAATTCTACCTTGCTTAATCTCTTTGTCTCCCTCTTCGTCATTATAGATAAAGTCTTCCTGTATTCCAGCTCTAATCTGCAGCTGAATGGATATACATAGAAGTTTTATTTCAAGGATTTTATTTTTTCCTTCCTTGAATTTTTATTTAGAATATATCATTTCTAGACACTCTTTTTATAATCTGACTAGTCTTTTCTTGAAAATATCTTATTCTTTGCTCACTTTTTTTGCTTCTTTTTAAAATATTTATATTTAAATATAGTATTGCCTATTTGGATTTCAGAAATCTGCTACCTAACATTGTTTTTGTTGCTCCTGCATAATGTGGTTGATAAATTCCTATTTCCTCATTTGTTTTGCAATTTTGGAGAATAACCTCATGTGACCTGAATATTACCCATAGGTGTTTTGTGAGGCCCCAGTTAAGGATGCATAATTCCATCCTAGCACAGGAATGTGTGTTGGCTACTGCCAGGTCCCGTGAAGTACAACCAGCTCTAGACTGTTTTGATTTCTTGCTTTGATGGTTCCTGGAATGTGCTGGCCATGTAAATTTTGAACCCCCTATTCTTGAATGCAGGCCTGTGGCCATGAATAGTTCAGAAGGCATTTCTTTTCTTCTTTCTAGAAATCAGCACCTGACAAATAAAATTCCCTTGCCTATCTCTTTGCTGAACTAGACATTATTTTAGTGCAGTCTTTGCCCGAGGAGAAGTGCCCTGGCTTTGAGTCACTCACAGAGTTGATGAGGAAAAGAAGGCTCTCTTTGGACCTGCCCTGGGTCATGCAGCACCTCACAGGCATATGTGGTGACACGATCCAGAGCTGCGCAGAGTCCAGTTGTTTCCTTCCAACAGAGAGAAGGAGCTACAAAATGCCTCTGCTTCTAATAAGAATGGCTTCAACCTTTGCTGCTAGCTGGACAAGTAATAGCAGCTTCAGGTATTCCTAATGGTTAAGTCTGATGAATTATAGAAATAGGTTACTTAGATATATTTTAAGAATCATAAGAACATAAAAAAGTCATATGGGATAAGACTTATAGTGCATACTACTCAGTATTTTGTCTTTTATAGTAGTACCAGGGGACATGCTTGTGACATGATGATGGTTGCCCTTCGTAATATTGTCCTCAAAGGGGGCATCCCTAACCGGGAGAGATCTATCATCCAAGAATTTCTCGAAAGCCTTCCTGAACTCTCATTACATTTTTGGTTTATACAACCTTAAGGCACTGCTTTATATGGAATTGATCTTATACTAGTCAGGACATGGGCTAAATAACCCTGAAGTCTTTTTAAAATATGATTTTAAGTATCATAAATCTTGCTGTATAAGTAGACACTGCAGATGGAATGAATACAGTGACTTGCTATGAGGATGAGACTCTGAAATCAAGCAGCCTGTCCATGTGCCAATGCAGGCTTTATTTCTGTGTCCCAATTGTGTGACCTTGAACAAATTCTACTTTTGTAAACCTGCATTTTTTTTTTCCCTCTTAGACAGGGATAGTGATTTGGGAATTATTGTGAGATTTCTGTGAAGAAAAAAAAA
>JADRCD010191655.1:0-41983 GCA_019843815.1 Montemys delectorum | reverse complement strand
TTTTCAGGGATGTAGTTCCCCTCCCTGTGTTGGAGTTTTCCATTTAATACCCTTTGAAGGGCTGGATTTGTGGAAACATATTGTGTGAATTTGGTTTTGTCATGGAATACTTTGGTTTCTCCATCTATGGTGATTGAGAGTTTTGCTGGGTATAGTAGTCTAGGCTGGCATTTGTGTTCTCTTAGGGTCTGCATGACATCTGCCCAGGATCTTCTAGCTTTCATAGTCTCTGGTGAGAAATCTGGTGTAATTCTGATAGGCCTGCCTTTATATGTTACTTGACCTTTTCCCCTTACTTCTTTTATAATTCTTTCTTTGTTTTGTGCATTTGATGTTTTGACTATTATGTGGCGGGAGGAATTTATTTTCTGGTCCAGTCTATTTGGAGTTCTATAGGCTTCTTGTATGTTTATGGTCAACTCTTTCTTTAGGTTAGGGAAGTTTTCTTCTATAATTTTGTTGAAGATATTTACTGACCCTTTAAGTTGGATTTCTTCACTCTCTTCTATACCTATTATTCTTAGGTTTGGTCTTCTCATTGTGTTCTGGATTTCCTGGATGTTTTGGGTTAGGGTCTTTTTGCATTTTGCATTTTCTTTGATTGTTCTGTCTATGTTGTCCATGTTATCTTCTGCCCCTGAGATTCTTTCTTCTATCTCTTGTATTCTGTTGGTGATGCTTGCATCTATGTTTCCTGACTTTTTTCCTAAGATTTCTAACTCCAGTGTTGTCTCCTTTTGTGATTTCTTTATTGTTTCTACTTCCATTTTTAGGTCCTGAATGGTTTTATTCAGTTCCTTCTCCTATTTGTTTGTGTTTTCCTGCAATTCCTTAAGGGATTTTTGGGTTTGCTCTTTAAGGGCTTCTATTTGTTTACTTGTGATCTCCTGTAATTCTTTATGGGATTTTTTTGTTTCCTCTTTAAAGGCTTGTACCTCTTTATCTGTTTTCTCCTGTGTTTCTTTAAGGGAGTTATTCATGTCCTTCTTAAGTTCCTCTATCAGCATTGTGAGATGTGTCTTTAGATCCAAATCTTGCTTTTCTGGTGTTTTGGGATATCCAGGACTTGCTGAGGTGGGAGTACTAGGTTCTGGTGAAGCCAAGCAGTCTTGGTTTCTGTTGGTAGGATTCTTGCATTTGCCTTTTGCCATCTCTTGATCTCTGGTGTTAGAAGTTCTTGGTGTCTTAGAGCTTGACCTTTCCTTGCTGTCCTGCAACTCCCCTTCCACTCCTGAGGTCTTTGCCTCCCAGCTGGTCTGGCCTGAGTCCTTGGGCTGAAGTCCGCCTTGGAGGGAAGCTCTCCCCTAGCAGGGACGGGGCAGAGATGGTCTCTGATCCAGCTCTGTAGCTCAGAAACTGAGAGGCTCCTGTCCCTGCAGTGCTGCAACTCCCCTGCAATTCCTGAGGCCTATGCCTCCCAGCTGGTCCTGCCTTAGCAAGACCCCAGAGAGAAAATGTGGATCTCACCTGAGTCCTTGGGCTGAAGTCTGCCCTGGAGGGAAGCTCTCCACTAGCAGGCAGAGGGCAGAGGTGTTTGCTGATCCAGCTCTTTCACTCAGAAGCTGAGAGGCTCCTGTCCCTGCAGTCCTGTGACTCCCCTGCACTTCCTGAGGCCTATGCCTCCTGGCTGGTCCTGCCTTATTCCTGGGGCTGAGGCCTGCCCTGAGTCCTTGGGCTGAAGTCTGCCCTGGAGGGAAGCTCTCACCTGAGTCCTGGGGCTGAAGCCTGCCCTGAGTCCTGGGGCTGAAGCCTGCCCTGAGTCCTTGGGCCGAAGTCTGCCCTGGAGGGAAGCTCTCCCCTAGCAGGCAGGGGGCAGAGGTGGTCGCTGATCCAGCTCTCGGGAAGAATCTTGAGCAGATGGGCACAGGGGAAAATTTCCTGAAGAGAACACCAATGGCTTGTGCTGTAGGATCAAGAATCAACAAATGGGACCTCATAAAATTGCAAAGTTTCTGTAAGGCAAAGGACACTGTCAACAGGACAAACTGGTAACTAACAAAGTGGGAAAAGATCTTTACTAAGCCTATATCTGATAGAAGGCTAGCATCCAAAATATATAAAGAACTCAAGAAGTTTGACTCCAGAGAATCAAATAGCCTTATTTAAAAATGGGGTACAGAACTAAACAAAGAATTCTCAACTGACAAATCTGGAATAGCTGAGAAGCACCTAAAGAAATGTTCAACATTCTTAGTCATCGGGAAATGCAAATCAAAACAACCCTGAGATTCTCACACCAGTCAGAATGGCTAAGATCAAAAACTCAGGGACAGCAGATGCTGGAGAGGGTGTGGAGAAAGAGGAACACTCCTTCATTGATGGTGGGATTGCAAGCTGGTACAATCACTCTGGAAATCAATTTGGTGGTTCCCCAGAAAATTTAACATAGTACTACTTGAGGACTCAGCTATACCACTCCTGGGCATATATCCAGAAGATGCGCCAACATGTAGTAAGGACACATGCTCTACTATGTTCATAGTAGCCTTATTTATAATAGGCAGAAGTTGGAAAGAATCCAGATGTCCCTCAGTAGGGGAATGGATACACAAAATGTGGTACATTTACACAATGGAGTACTACTCAGCTATTAAAAACAATGAATTAATGAAATTCTAAGGCACGTGGATGGATCTGGAGGATATCATCCTGAGTGAGGTAACCTAATCACAAAAGAACACACATGCTTTGCACTCACTGATAAGTGGATATTAGCCCAGAAGCTCAGAATACCCAAGACACAATCCATAAACCACATGAAACTCAAGAAGGAAGATCAACATGTGGATACCTTGATCCTTCTTAAAAGGGGGAACAAAATACCCATGGAAGGAGTTACAGAGACAAAGTGTGGAGCCTAAAGGAGTGACAATCCAGACAGTGGCCCACTACGGGATATATCCCATGTACAATCACCAAACCTAGATACTATTGTGGATGCCAACAAGTGCTTGCTGACAGGAGCCTGATATAGCTGTTTTCTGAGAGGCTCCTCCAGTGCCTTACAAATACAGAAGTGGATGCTCACAGCCATCCATTGGACTGAGCACAGGCTCCCCAATGAAGGAGATAGAGAAAGGGCTCAAGAAGCCAGAAGAGTCTATAGCCCATAGGAGAAGCAGCAATATGAACCAACTAGTATCCCCAGAGCTCCCAGGGATTAACCACCAACAATAGAGTACATATGGTGGGACTCATGGCTCCAAATGCATATATATCCAAGGACGGCCTAGTCAGTCATCAATGGGAGGAGAGGCCTTTGGTCCTGTGAAGGCTCTATGCCCAAGTACAGGGAAATGTCAAGGCCAGGAAGTGAGAGAAGGTGGGTTGGTGAGCAAGGGGAGGGAGAAGGAATAGGGGTTTTTCAGAGGGGAAGCTGGGAAAAGGGAGAACACTTGAAATATAAATAAAGCAATTATCTAGTAAAAATGCCTCAAGTAAAACAGAATTAAAAGAAAGCAAAGAAGTTACATGGAAGATTAATTTGATTAAATTACTCTAGATTAAATATCCAGGGAGATATATATGATGGGTCAAATGGAGCACATTCATAAAGAAAGCTCAATAAACAGCAGAAGAATCTGCTCACAAATACCTATCTTGATATAATAGATAAGGGCATGACCATGTTTAATCAAGGGTAATGAATGTTTTCTTGGTTAACTTATTATGAAATATTTCAGGAAATAGGATTTTCTGTTTTAATGCAGATCAGCTAATATCACAGAAATTCAGATTCAGCATGTTTGTAGCATTGCAACAATTTATTTTCAAAAATTAAGAATAATGTCAAAAATAATTAAAGTAGCTTAAAATATTAGGACAGTTTTAAAGGTTCAGAGGGCTACTTTTCATGAGTCACAGGTTTGTTACAAACATGAACTTAAATAGTCATTATCACATATGCTCATTAGTCTGTGTGGTAAAAGAATAAATTCCATAATAGTCCTATTTGGTGTCTGCGTCATCAGACTGATGTTCAGAAAATGACAAGGTGCCATCTTAAAACAAGGTTGTATAGTGGATGGCCATTGAAGATTCTTCTCAATGACGGCATAGCAGTTATTATTTTTAGTGGTCGGCTTTAATTTCCATATCCAATCTCATTTTTGTAGCAAACTCGTAAAGAGCAGATGCAGATGACTGAGCTTTCCTGGAATCCAGGCAGGCTTGATAGAAGGGATAGACATAGTCAAACATGCCTAAGGTGTAGACCTTCAACCCTTGAAATGGGGCTTGTACCATGTCAGCTCTGAATTACTGTGAGAAAGCTACAGATGTAGGCTGAGTAATTTAGCTTACACAAGCTAAAGAAGATTACAGCAAGATGCTATTCAACAGAAAATATTCTTCCCAGTCTGAAAGCCTAAGTGCAGTTGAGGGTAGGTATACAGAAGCTTCTTGGCTTTGAATAGTGTAGTAAACAGACACAGACATGAGAATCCAACATTTATAAGCAGCTATGGAGAGTGGTAGAATCATTAGAAAAATCAGAACTCAGACAAGATCTGAGTCCTTACTTTCAATAAACCCCACAGTTAATTTTTGGCTCACAGCTTCTCTTTAATATTCATTTTATATAGGGACACTGAACCTACTGGATTAAAATCTAACCTACATTAACATAACTGCTCTGTATTAATTAATCTCAAGTGACCAAGCTAGTGGACTAAAGTTCCACTAGTGAAGATTTCAGCACTTGTAGTTTGAGTAGACACATATCACTCTGTAAAAATGGTTCTTGTATTTTGTTTCCTCATATACCTTTTGCCTGAACTTCTTTTTAGACATATCTACTCTAAGATTTGATTGTGAAGTAGACTGTAGAGCATTAATTTAGATATGAGCTGTAGATACAAGTATAATTTGTTTAGAACTATTTAAAAGTTCATTTCCTGGGAAATAAGACTTTATTAGTTTATTTGAATGACATAATTTTCACTTTCTTACCTACAGCTGATTAACTGTTTACTTTTTTTCTCCCTGGATTCCTACTCTGAATTCTCACAAAGAAAAGCATTAGGATAATTTAAAATCTCTAAGTACAAGGACTGGAAAGATAGTTTATGGTACACAATTCATTTCATATTCACAAGATTCTGTTTTTTTCCTCCAGAAACAACAACAAACTTTTGTGGTAATTGCATAGACAAATATATACTAGTTAGCAATAGTCTTAGAATTGAAAGCAGTAAGAAGATACTGCATAGTGTTGACAAATGAGATTACACACCTAATTAATTCACCTGTCTTAGTGATATTTCTCTGTTCTATTTTTAATTATAATTTTTCTTAAATTTTTTTAATAAAATGTTTTAATTTTTGAAGACTTCTTGGAAGACAATCTTTATAGTAAGCCAGCACATTATTCCTGTTTAAAGATTTTGTGAATTTCCTTAGACTCTTACCATATACAGGTCCTCACGTTCTTTGTAGACTAATTTTTTCTACTTCTGAGACTGCCACTGTTTTCTCTTCTCCTGTGATACCATTTTCAGATAATTTATGCTAAAATAAATAAAGTTACATTCACATTCACATTCCTTTTTTTCTGTAAATATATTTTCTAGATTATGTACTGAGAAATAAGCTAGGTGGTGGTTGTGCATGCCTTTAATTGACTAACACATCAGCTTTGTAAAAGTAAGCAATATGAACTCTAAGGAATATTACTATTAAAACACAAAAGATAAAATTTAGGAAATACATAAAATAATATGCATGATTCACTATATATATATCATAAGGAAAATATTTTTTTCAAAAATAATTCTGAATTAAATTCTACTCACATATATTCTGACATCCTGAAGTTGTTATAAATTAGTAAAAATTGAGTCTTGAAAATTAGATCTAAAATTAAATATAAAAATTGAAGAAAATATTCTTCACTTACTGTAATAGCTTTGTTTATAATTTAAAATGAACCATAGGTTATTTGATATCTATTAAAAATGAAAACTCTGTATTGATTTGCTATAGGCATATCTTATCTAGAAATCAGCATTCAACACTCTCCTCCACAAATACTGGCTCTTAAACTCTTTCTACACATATTTCCATGATGTTCATGGAACTGCATTTGGGGGGACAGAATAACTGACCCACAGCTGAACACTTACAGCTTCTTATACTTAACATTTTCACCATTTAAATGTACTCAGGTATTATTAATAACAGTAAAACAAATGTATGCCATTATGTTGTGAGGAAGATAATGAAAAGGGCACTAGGGCATATTGGGGAAAGGCTATATACAATCAAAATACATTTCATAAATGTATAAATTTACAAAGAATGAATTAAAATATTTTAATGAATTATAAATAATTATAAAGGAGAACCAGATACATATGAAAATAGCACAAGCCACTCTTCAAACAATATCTTAACAACATAGTATTCAAATTTTAAAAATGTTACATTCCTATACACATAACCTATTTACTATGTAATGATGGTATTGCCTAAAAATAGAAATAACATGTCAAGTGCACAACCTCCCACTCTCATATCCCCTCTCCCCTCTCTCCTTTGTCTCTATGAGAATGCTCCTCTACACACTCTCCCACTCTCACCTCACTGCTCTAGCTTCCCTCTATCAAACCTCCACAGAACCAAGGGCCTCCCCTCCTATTGATGTTAGATAAGGCCATCCTCTGCTACATCTGCAGACATGGATCCCTCCATCTATACTCTTTGGTTAGTGGGTTAGCTTCTGGGAGCTCTTGGTGGTCAGGTTAATTGATGTTGTCCTTCACATTGACTTTTAGTGTATTTAAATTATGTATCCATGAGATATATAATACAATGACTAGTGACATCACCTTGATGCTTTAGCCTTCATTTCTAACCATGTTTGTTTATTAGTTTCTAGTTGTACAGTTTATATGGAGACAATTTTTAAGACAGAAAGTTAGGTTTAGTTAGTCCCATCAAAACACAGTTCTATTTAGCTTTCTGTAGGTTAACCTTTATATCTTAGCTTTTGCCTGCTAACGACTGCCTTAACCTGAGCTGTATTAATTAGATTGCAATCCAAAAATACAGGTCTTGGAATATCTGAGCTAAGAAGTATATCCCAGGAGACTTGGATAGCAAATGTGTTGAAGTCAACAAGTTGCTAGGAAAATTCTAACCCATCTCTCCTTGTTGTCTTTTATGGTCCATGTCAGTGTTACTGCTCAGAGAGCTGTCACAGCTACCTCATCTAAGACTGCAGGTTTCAAAGAGGTCACGAACACTCCAACAATATATTGAATTCAGTGACCTTCCCTAGACACAATAAAGAGCTATAAATATAAACTCCAGTAGACAAAATACAAGAACTATTTTCCTCAAAAGTTTTAAAGTGGGCCAGTATCTTCCAGCATTATTCCTTTATGTTTTCAGAAAAGGCTTTTCTGACAACTAGTACAAAGCCAATATACTTGTTTCTAATGCCTGAGATTATGTGAAACTCAAAAAACTATTTTTGACTAAACTTCACAGTAGGTACTTTTTGTCACTTTAAGAAATTTTTACAAATTCTGTTTTACTGAAGAATCTAAGGTATACTTGTATTAGAATGTACAAATTAGGTGACTAATATTCTTTTGTATGGGCAAACAATATGGCTATGTGGCATGTTTATAAACACGTGGCAAAGTGCAGATGTCAAATTTTAAAAGAAAGCACAGTCATAGATAACCCTTTCCTTTTTAATGCTTATTTTATTTTGTTAAGAAAATTTGCACCTTCCAGTTTACACCTATGCCTGGAACAGACCCTGGGTTCTGGTTCCACCCATTCCTCCTACATCCAGAGCGAGCTTGAATCTCAGGAACTCTGATACAACCATGATCTAAGGGTCATAGAATCACAGGATCACAAGATCACTGAGACAGCTGGACTCTGAGGAGTTCTAACACACCCAGGAACACAGGAGGGACAGATTCTAGTCAGAGACAGCAAGGGCAGGTAACACTAGAGATAACCAGATGGAGAGAAACAAGAGCAAGAACATAAGCAACAGAAATCAGTACTACTTATCAACGTTAGAACCCAGCTCTACCACCACAGCAAGCCCTGAATATCCCAACACATATGAAAAGCAAGATTCTGATTTAAATCTCATCTCATGAAGATGGTAGAGGACTTTTAAAAGGACATAAATAACTCCTTTAAAGAAATAGGAGGCCCCCAACACATATATAGTAGAGAACTTCCAGGTCTGTGTTCATTCACAGATGATGCACCTAGCCCTCAAGAGACTTGAGGCCCCAGGGAATTTAGAGGTCAGGTGGGGTATAGGATGGGGACATCAATGTGGAGGCAGGATAGGGAGGAGATATGGGATGTAGAACAGTCAGACAGTGGATGTGGGGGGATTAAAATATTGACTGTAATAAAATAAAAATAAAACAAAGAAAAACAAAAACCCCAAAACAACAAAAAACCAAAACAGAAAAAAAAAAGAAAAGAAAAGAAATACAGAAGGACACAAGTAAGCAAGTAGAAGAACTTAAAGAGGAAACACATAAATCTCATGAAGAAATATTGAAAAACACAACCAAATGAGTGAAGGAACAAAACCATCTAGGACTTAAGAATGGAAATAGAAACGTTAAAGAAATCAGAGAGGGACACCACCTTGGAGATGAAAAACCTAGGAAATAGATGAGGAGTCACACATGCAAGTATTACCAACAGAATACAACAGTTAGAAGAAAGAATCTCAAGCATAGTAGATACCAATAGAAGACAATGAAACAAAAGTCAAAGAAAATGCAAAAAGCAAAAATCTAATAACCCAAAATATTTAAGAAATCCAGGACACAATGAAAAGACCAAACCTAAGAATAATACGTATAGAAGAGAAGGAAAATCCCAAACTCATAAGGCCAGTCAACATCTTCAACAAAATTATAGAAGAAAACTTCCCTAACTTAAAGAAATAGATGCACATAATCATGCAAGAAGTCTATAGAACTCCAAATAGACTACACCAGAAAAGAAATTCCTCCCATCACATAATATTAAAATACAAAATGTACAGAACAAAGAAAGAATATTAAAATCTGTGAGGGAAAAAGGTCAAGTAAATATATAAAGACAGACCTATCGAATTATACCAGACTTCTCAACAGACACTAAAAAAGCCAGGATATCTTGGGAAGATGTCAGACAGATGTTAAGAGAGCAAAAATACCAGTTTATGCTACTATAAACAGAAAAATTCTCAATTACCATACATAAAAAAATCAAGATATTAAATAAAAAATCCAAATTTAAAGAATATCTTTCTACTATTCCAGCACTAAAAAGCATAATAAAAGGAAAACCCCAATACAAGGAGGAAAACTACACACAAGAAAAAGCAAAAAATTAATCTACTCACAACAAACCCAAAAGAAGAGAACCACACAAGAATAATTTTACCTCTAACAACAAAAATGACAGGGAGCAAAAATCTTTGGTACTTAATATCTCTCAACCTCAGTGGACTCAATTCCCCAATAAAAAGATACTGGCTAACAGACTGGATACATAAACATGACAAATAAAATATTTTGCTGCATACAGGAATCATATCTCAGTGACAGAAACAGGCAATACCCTAAAGTAAAAGGCTGCAATTATTTTTTCAAGAAAATAGTTCAAAGAAAAAAGCTGGAATATCAATTCTAGTATCCAATAAAATCGAGTTTCAACCAAAAGTTATTAAAAAAGATGGGGAAGGCCACTACTTATCAAAGGAAAAATCCACCAAGGTGAACACTCAATTGTGAATATATATGCCTCAAATGAAAGGGTACCCATATTTGTAAAAGAAACTTTACTAAAACTCAAAACACAGATTGAAACTCACACAATAATAGTGGAAGACTTTAACTCTCCACTCTCACCAATGAACAGATCACGGAAACAGAAACTAAACAGAGACATGGTGAAACTATCAGAAGTTATGAAGCAAATGGGATTAGCTGATATCTCTAAAACCCTTCACACTAAAGTAAAACAATATACCTTCTTCTCAGCACCTCATTGTACCTTCTCCAAAACTGACCATATAATCACACACAAAACAAGCCTCAACTAATACAAGAAGTTTGAAATAATCCCATGGATTGTATCAAATCACCAGGGACTAAGGCTGGTCTTTAATAACAACAACAACAACAAAAAACTCATATTCACATGGAATCTGAACAACTATCAACTCAAAGATAAGTTGGTCAGGGAAGAAATAAAGAAACCAATTAAAGACATTTTAAAGTTGAATGAAAAATGAAGGCACAACATATCCAAACTAATGGGATACAATGAAAGCAGTCTAAGAGGAAAATTCATAGCTCTGAGTGCCTCCATAAAAAAATTAGAAAAAGCATATACTAGAAGCTTAACAGCTTATCTGAAAGCCCTAGAACAAAAAGAAGCAAATACACCAAAGAAAAGTAGACAGCAGGAAATAATCAAACACGGATAAACTCAACCAAGTAGAAACAAAGAGAACTATACAAAGAATCAACAAAACAAGGAGCTGGTACTTTGAAAAAAAAAAAAAAACCAAGATAGATAAATCCTTAGCAAGACTAACCATAGGGCACATAGACAGTTTCCAAATTAATAAAATCAGAAATGAAAAGGGAGACATAACAACCAAAGAAATTCAAAAAATCATCAGATCCTACTACAAAAGCCTATACTCTACAAAAATTCTACATGAAATAAATGATTTTCTAGACAGATACCAGATAGCAAAGTTAAATCAGGATCAGATAAACCATCTAAACATTTCCATAATCCCTAAAGAAATAGAAATAGTCATTAAGTCTCCCAACCAAAAAAGCCCAGGACCAAATTGTTTTCCTGAAGAATTTTATCAGACCTTCAAAGAAGATCTAATACCAGTACTTTTTAAACTATTTCACAAAATGGAAACAGGAAGAACACTACCCAGTACTTCCTATGAAGCCATTGTTACACTGATACCTAAACTACACAAAGAACCAACAAAAAAGAGAACTACATACCAGTTTCCCTTATGAATATCGATGCAAAAATACTCAATAAAATTCTCCCAAACAGAAATCAAGAACACATCAAAGTAGTCATTCACCATGATCAAGTAGGCTTCATCTCAGGGATGCAAGTATGGTTCAATATACAGAAATCCATCAACCCAATCTACATATAAACAAACTCAAAGAAAAAAAACACATGATCATCTCATCAGAGGTTGAAAAATCCTTTGACAATGTACAATACCCATTTATGTTAAAAGAATTGGAGAGATGAGAAATTCAAGGTCCATACCTAAACATAATAAAAGCAATATACAGTAAATGTATAGCCAACATCAAATGAAATGGAAAGAAAGTTGAATACTATTGAAATCAGGACAAGACAAAGCTGCCCACTCTTGCCCTATCTATTCTATAGAGTACTCAAGTTATAGCCAGAGCAATTAGACAACAAATGGAGACTAAAGGGATACAAATATGAAAAGAAGAAGTCGAGGTATCACTATTTATAGACATGTTAATATACATAAGTGACACCAAAATTTCTACCAGGTAACTCCTACAGCTTATAAACAACTTCAGCAAAGTGGCTGGATATAAAATTAACTCTAAGAAATCAGTTGCCTTCTTCTACTCAATAGATAAATGGGCTAAGAAATTAAGGAAATGATACTATTCACAATAATCAGAAATAGTATAAAATGTCGTGGTGTGACTCTAACCACTAAGTGAAAGATCTGTATGAAAAGAACTTCAAGTCTCTAAACAAATAAATCAAAGAAGAAGTCATTAAAATCTCCCAACCAAAAAAGCCCAGGGTCATAAGGATTTAGTGCAGAATTCTACCAGACCTTCAAAGAAGACCTAATAACAATATTTGTCAAACCTATTCCATAAAATAGAAACAGACAGAACACTACCTAATTCATTTTATGAAGTCGCAATTACTCTGATACCTAAACCACACAGACCCAACCCAAAATGAAAACTTCAGACAAATCTTGTTTATTAATATTGACGCAAAAATACTCAATAAAATTCTTGCAAACTGAATCTAAGAACACATCAATACCATCAATCACTATGATCAAGTAGGCTTCTTCCCAGGGATACAAGGTTGATGCAATATACAAAAATTCATTAATGTAATAAATACACTATATAAATAAATTTAAAGAAAAAAATCACATGATCATCTCCCTAAATGCAAAAAAAAGCATTTGACAAAATAACACCCCTTCGTGTTAAAAGTATTGGAGATGGGAATCCAAGGCCCATGGTTTAGGTTAAACATAAAAAAAGCAATTTATAACAAACTTACAGACAATATCAAATTAAATGGAGACATTCCTGAAACAATTCCACTAAAATCAGGGACAAGACAAGGATACTCTCTCTTCCCATATCTATTCAAAATAGTATTTGAAGTGCTACCTAGAACAATAAGACAAGGAAACG
Organism: Montemys delectorum; assembly: GCA_019843815.1. NCBI lineage: Eukaryota > Metazoa > Chordata > Mammalia > Rodentia > Muridae > Montemys > Montemys delectorum. The sequence goes on along the minus strand of JADRCD010191655.1, from coordinate 29,519 downwards.
ATTTCATGGGGATACAAACTGGCAAAGAAGAAATAAAGGTACCACTATTGGCAAATGAAATGATACTATACATAAGCAACCCCAAAAATTCTAGCAGAGAACTTCTCCAGCTTAAAAGTAACTTCAGCAAAGAGGGTAGATATGTAGAAGAATGAAAATGACCCATATGTGTCATTTGCACAAAACTCAAATCCAAATGAATTAAGAACCTCATCATAAAACCCAACACACTAAATGTAATAGAAGAGAAAGTGGGAAAGAGCCTTAAACTCATTGGAACAGGGGCAAATTTCCTAAACAGAATGCAAATGACTTATGCTCAAAGATCAAGAATTGATGACTGGGACCTCATGAAACTGGAAAGCTTCTGTAAGGAAAAGGACATAGTAAATAAGACATATCAGCAACCTACAGATTGGGGAAAAAATCTTCACTAACCCCACTTCAGATAGAGAGCTAATATCTAAAATACATAAAGAACTCATGAAGCTAACCACCAAAAAAACAATCAAATAAAAAAATGGGGTATAGAACTAAATCTAGAATTCACAACTGAGGAATCTTTAATGGCTGAGAAGCACCTAAAGAAATGTTCAAAGTCCTTAGTGGTCAGAAAAATGAAAATAAAAAGGACCCTGAGACTACACCTTACACCAATCAAAATGTCTAGTATCAAAATCTCAGGTAACAACACATGTTGGTGAGGATGTGGAGAAAAATGAACAATCTTCCATTGCTGGTTGGATTGCAAACTAGTAAAACCACTCTGGAAATCAATCTGGAAGTGTCTCATAAAATTGGAAATTGATCTACCTGAAGACCCATCCATATTTCCTTGGGAATATACCCAAAAATTCCCCACCGTGCCACAGGGGCATGTATTCCACTATGTTCATAGCAGCCATCTTTGTGATAGCCAGAAGCTGGAAACAACCCAGTTGTCCCAGGACAGGAAATGGGTACAAAAAATGTGGTTCATTTACACAAAGGATTACTACTCAGCTATTAAGAATGAGAACATCTTGAATTGTGTAGGCAAATAGATGGAACTAGAAAATATCATCTTGAGTAGTAACTCAGACCCAAAAGGACATGCATGATATATACTCACTAATAAGTGGATATTAGCCAAAAAAAAAAAAAAAATACAGAATACCCAAGATGTAGTCCACAGAACTTAAGTCAACAAGCTGAAGTGCCCAAGTGAGGATGCCTCAGTCCCACTTGGGAGGGAGAAGAAAGCAATCACAAGTAGAGAAGGAGGAAGGGACTTGTGAAGGAAAGTAGACATGGTGGGAGTAGGGGAAGGGAACCTGATCTGGTATTATATAAGGGAATAGGACTGAAGCTTAAGTGCTAGCAGAAAGAATGTTAAAAGGCCTTGGGAGGTAGGAGATTGAGGGGAGCCTCTAGAATGCACCAGAGACCTTGGAAGTGAAAGACTCTCAGGACACAAAGGTAGGCACCTTAAATGAAATGCTGACAGTAGGGTCACAGTTTCGAGGTCTGTTTGGGTAGAGGGTGGGTGGTGTGGACATCTGTATGGAGACAGGAGGGTGGAGAGGAGGCATGGGATGTAGAACAGTTGGAGGGTGGACCAGATGGTGGGAGAATAAAATCAGGAGTGTAAATAAATAAATAAATAAATAAATAAATAAAAGATTTTTTTTTAAAAAAAAAAAACCTTGTCTTGAAGAACAAATAACAACAAAACAACAATAAAAACAATACAAAAAATAAGTCATGACTCATAATATTTATACCTAAGATTATGAACTGATAATATTCAGAAGGGTTGCAATTTTTCTTTTGATTTACATGACAAAAACCATAAGATGCTGAAAAGCCTTGCAGAGATTTGTCTGGTCATGTCGAGAGCAGAAACAAAGCATTTTTCTTTTTTCTTTCATAATCTTTCTACTAAGTATTTGGGAGTCTCATAGTATGATCCCTGATCATACCCACTTCTCAGTCCCCCCACATCCACCGACCTTTGTGACCCCCCATCCAAAAAAAAAAAGGAAAGAAAAAGAAAAAAAAGGCAAAAAGTCCAATTTTTGTTGTCCATATACTCACCAGTTAAACTCCCAGTGGCTTACCTGTTAAAGAAAACTGAGTCGTTCCCCAGCTGCACCCTTACCATAAGCTGTCAGATATAGAAAGTTACACTTCAGCATCCTGATCCCAAGTTTTAAAAGTTCTCCTTGATGGACGGCTGTCTAATCTGTTAAAATTATAAATAAACTATCTAAGATTCTCTATGATATGCTGTTAGTATTCTGTATCCCAACAATGCAATTAGGGAAGCGATCACATAATTCTACACTAATCAAAAGAAAAAAAAGAAAAAAAAATCTGTAGTACTGTGGAAAATCAAAATTTAAAAAGTAATAGTACAGTGCTTGCTTAAGCAACACATATACTAAATTAGAACAATACAGAGAATAGCATGGCCCCTGAATAAGGATGATATGTAAATTCGTGATGTGTTCCATATTTTTCCTGGACCCTTGTGACCTAGGGAAGCAGATATCCAGCCCAGCCAGAGAAGCAGAAGCCTTCTCCTTCCCACCTGTAAGCAGTAGGAGCAGAGACCAAATCCCACACAGCCCCAGTTTCAGCTTGACTCCCAGGATCACACAATTACAGGAAGGAGGATCCCAGCAGAGACAGAAAGGCCAGATTACATTAGAGATAACCAGATGAAGAGAAGAGCAGTAAGCATAAGAACATAAGCAACAGAAACCAATTTGACTTGGCATCATCAGAACCCAGATCTCCCACCTCACAGAAAGTGTGGATACCCAAACACATCCTTAAAACGAGGTTCTGATCTAAACTCTGATTTCATGAAGATGATAGAGGACTTTAAGAAGGACATAAATAATTCCCTTAAAGAAATTAAGAACATAAGTAAACAAATAGAAGCCCTTAAAGAGTAAACACATAAATCCCTCGAAGACATACAAGAGAAAGCAACCAAACAGGTGAAGGAATTGAACAAAACTGTCCAAGATCTAAAAATGGAAGTAGAATCATTAAAGAAAACTCAAAGGGAGACAGCCTTGGAGATAGAAAACCAAAGAAAGAGAACAGGAGTCACAGATGCAATCATCACCTAAGGATAATAGGTATAGAAGAGAGTGAAGATTCCCAATTTAAAGGGCCAGTAATTTCTTCAACAAAATCATAGAAGAAAATCTCCTTAACCTAAAGTAAGAAATGCCCATAAACATAAAAGAAGCCTACAGAACTTGTCTTATAATAATTAAAATACCAAATGCACAGAACAAAGAAAGAATATTAAAAACAGTAAGGGAAAAAGGTCAAGTAATATATAAAGGCAGACCTATTGAATCACACCAAACTTCTTAACAGATACTATAAAATCCAGAAGACCCTGGGCAGATGCCATACAGACCATAAGAGAACAAAAATGTCAGCCCAGGCTACTATACCCAACAAAACTCACAATTACCATAGATGGAGAAACTGAAGCATTCCAAGACGAAACCAAATTTAAACAATATCTTTCTATTAATCCAGTCCTGTAGAAGGAGAAGTCCAAAACAAGGAGGCAAACTACATCTAAGAAAAAATTGAAATTAATCTTTTCAAGAAAAACCCAAAAGAAGAGAAACACAAAACATAATTGTAACTCTAACAACAAAAATAACAGGAAGCAATGATTACTGGTCCCTAATATCTCTCAACATCAAAGGACTCAATTCCCCAAGAAAAAGACATAGGATAACAGACTGGATGTGTAAACAGGATGCAGGCATTTTGCTGCATACAGGAAACATACCTCAGAGTCAAAGACAGACATTTTCTCAAAGCATAAGGATAGCAAAAATTTTGCCAGCAAATAGTCCCAAGGAACAAGCTTGAATAGTCATCCTAATATCCAACAAAATAAACTTTTCAACCAAAAGTTATCAAAAAAGATGGGGAAGATCAGAAAATATCAAATGAATAGTCCTCATGGATGAGCTCTCAAATCTGAATATCTATGCCCCAAATTCAACAGCATCCATATTTGTAAAAGAAACACTACTAAAACTCAAAACATACATTGAACCTTATACAATAATAATAGATTTCAACACCCCACTTTCACTAAAGGACAGATCATGGAAGCATAAACTAAACAGAGAAACAGTGAAACTACATAAAACTAAACGATCTAAATGGATTTAACAGATATCTACAGAACATTTAATCCTAAAACAAAAGAGTATAATTTCTTCTCAGCACCTCATGGTACCTTCTCAAAAATTGACCATGTACTTGGGCACAAAACAAACCTCAACATATACAAGAACATCAACTTAATCCCATGTATCCTATCGACTACCAAGCACTAATAGCAACAAAAACAATAGAAAACCCACATACACACGGAAGCTGAACAACTATCTATTCAATGGTAACTTTGTCAGGGAATAAATTAAGAAAGAAATTAAAGACTTTTTAGAATTTAATGAAAATGAAAGTACAATATATCCAAACTTATAGGAAACAATGAAAAGAGTAGTAGGAGGGAAAAAAATCATACCTCCGAATACCTCTAAAAGAAACTGTAGAAAGCATACACTAGCAGCTTGACAGCACATCTGAAAACTCTAGAACAAAAAGAAGAAAATACACCCAAGAGAAGTAGACACCAGAAAATAAAACTCAGGGCAAAAAACAACCAGGTAGAAACAAAAAAAACTATTCAAAGAATCAATAAAACTAGGATCTGGTTCTTTGAGAAAATCAACATGATACACAAAACCTTAGCCAGACTAATCAAAGGGCACAAAGACAGTATCCAAATTAACAAAATCAGGAATGAAAAGGGAGACGTAACAACAGAAAGTGAGGCAACTGAAAAATAATCAGAACTTACTACCAAAATCTATACTCAACAAAACTAGAAAAACTGGATGAAATCAATGATTTTTCTAGCAGATACCTGGTAAGAAAGTTAAATCGGAGTCAGATAAACCATGTAAAAAGCCCTATAACTCACAGAGAAATAGATGTAGTCATTAAAAATCTCCCAACCAAGAAAAGCCTAGGACCAAATGGGTTTAGTGCAGAATTCTATCAGACGTTCAAAAAAGATCTAATACCAATACTCGTCAAGTTATTCCATAAAATAGAAACAGAAGAAACACTACCCAATTCTACGAAGCCACAGTTACACTAATACCTAGACAACACAAAGACCCAACAAAGATAGAGAACTACCAACCAATTTACCTTATTATATCAATGGAAAAATGTTCAATATACTTCTTGCAACAGAATCCAAAAACACATCAAAATAATCACCCACAATGATCAAGTGGGTTTCATCTCAGGGATGAAAGGATGGTTCAATATATGTAAATTCATCAAATGCAGGTGCAGATGCTTGGAGCCAACCACCAGATTAAACTCATGGAACTGGCGTGGGAGCTGACAGAGGACTGGAGGAGCAGAGGGGGATTGCAACCCCATTGGAGCCTAGGCTGGCCTGACAACCCACTTCTCCCAGAGACTAGACCACCAACCAAGAAGTGTATCTAGAGGGATCTATGGCTCCAGACACATATGTAGCAGAAGAGGGCCTTGCACTAGTGGAGGCCCTTGGTCCATGGGAGGTTTCATGCCTCAGAGTAGGGGTATGCTGGAGCAGTTGGCCTGTAGAGTATGGGTGGATGGGGGAGCACTTTCATACAAGGAGTGGGCAGATATGGGATGGAGGAATGGTGGAGGGGGTAATCAGGAAGTGGGATGTCATTTGAGATGTAAATGAATGGAATGATTAATAATAGGAAAAGAAACAAAAAACAAAAAACAAAAAAAGTAACAGTACAGATCTTACTGATAAAAAATAATACCAATCTCAATGACCAGAATAAACCACAGTAAGCACTTTTTACATGTAAAAAGATTGATGTCAAAGTAGCAAGAGACAGGAAGACTAGGCATAGATCCTGTTTCTTGCATAATAATACAAGGAAAATATATGTAATATTAGATTTAATCAAATGTAGTTTTGAATGTACCAAACCTTTATTAAGTTGGAGACTCAAAGATTCTGCATCCATGGAGGACCAAGAGAGTAAAGAAAAAAATTTTCTTCCTAGAATGAAAAATCAATCTTCTATGAAATAGAAGATCAGGCACATGAGCCATGCATACATGAAAGATAATATGCTGTGAAGAAGGAACCTATCAACAGAAGGAAATTTATCATAAAAAATTGCCTTGGATTAAAGAAACACTTGGACTCTAGAAGGAACAAATTCAGATTTCTCTCCCGATAAAAAACACATAAATAAGTAAATGAAGGTAATCTTGAAATCATAAATGGGAACAAAGCAAATTGTAAATCTAAAAACTGTCCTACACAAAAGATAACAAACATAAAATTAAAGTAATATTTTAAGATTCAATTATTTGAATCTTTCCAAAATACTGTATTAAGCCAAAGAATACAAGAAGCTATGAATTAATGAAAATTTATAAGCACCATATTGGAAAACTTAAAACAGAGCTAGTGTGGTAATACACATCTCCAGTCCTGACACTAGAAATGCAAGGCAATTCAGGAGTTCAAGGCTATCCTCAGCTGCACAGCATGGTCACATAAATTCTGTCTCCAAACAACAGTGCCAAAAAAATCTTTACTGTACTAGTATAAATATATTGTAGGGTGGTTTATAAATCACCAACACAAGGAGCTTAAAACATACAAAACAAAACATATATGCCCAGGAGTGGTATATCCGGGTCCTCTGGTAGAACTATGTCCAATTTCCAGAGGAAACGCCAAACTGATTTCAAGAGTGGTTGTACCAGCTTGCAGTCCCACCAGCAATGAAGCCGTGTTCCTCTTTCTCCACAACCTCGCCAGCATCTGCTGTCACCTGAGGTTTTTCTCCTAGCCATCCTGACTGGTGTGAGGTGGCTTCTCAGGGTTGTTTTGATTTGCATTTCCCTGATGACTAAGGATGCTGAACATTTCTCTAGGTGCTTCTCAGCCATTCAGTATTTGTCAGTTGAGAATTCTTTGTTTAGCTCTCTATCCCATTTTTTAATAAGGTTATTTGGTTCTCTCAAGCCTAACTTCTTGAGTTCTTTGTATATATTGAATATTTGCCCTCTATAAGATATAGGATTGGTAAAGATCTTTCCCCAATTTGTTGGTCCTATTGACAGCTTTGCCTTACAGAAGCTTTGTAATTTTATGAGGTCCCACTTGTCAATTCTTGATCTGAGAGCATGAGCTATTGGCGTTCTGTTCAGGAAATTTTTCCCTGTGCCTATGTGCTCCAGGCTCTTCCCCACTTTCTTTTCTATTAGTTTCAGTGTGTGTGGTTTTATGTGGAGATCCTTGATCCACTTGGACTTGAGCTTTGTACAAGAAGATAGGAATGGATCAATTTTCATTCTTCTACATGCTGTCAATTGAGCCACCAACATTTGTTGAAAATGCTGTCTTTTTTTCGATTGAATGATTTTAGCTCCTTTGTCAAAGATCAAGTGGCCATAGTTTTGTGGGTTCATTTCTGGGTCTTCAATATTATTCCATTGATCTACCTGCCTGTCACTATACCAATACCTTGCAGTTTTTACCACAATTGCTCTGTAGTACAGCTTAAGGTCTAGGATAGTGATACCACCTGAGGCTCCTTTATTGTTGAGAATAGTTTTGTCTATCCTGGGTTTTTTGTTATTCCTGATGAATTTGTAAATTGCTCTTTCTAAGTCTGTGAAGAACTGAGTTGGAATTTTGATGGGGATTGCATTGAATCTATAGATTGCTTTCGGCAAGATGGCCAGTTTTATTATTTTAATCCTGCCAATCCACGAGCATGGGAGATCTTTCCATTTTCTGAGATCTTCTTCAATTTTCTTCTTCAGAGACTTGAAGTTTTTGTCATACAGATCTTTTACTTGCTTTGTTAAAGTCACACCAATGTATTTTATATTATTTCTGACTATTGTGAAGGGTATTGTTTCCCTAATTTCTTTCTCAGCCTGTTTATCCTTTGTGTAGAGAAGTCCTTTGATTTGCTTGAGTTAATTTTATTTCCAGCTACTTTGCTGAAGTTGTTTATCAGGTTTAGGAGCTCTCTGGTGGAATTTTTGGGGTCACTTAAGTATACTATTATATCATCAGCAAATAGTGATAATTCAATTTCTTCCTTTTCAATTTGTATCCCTTTGATCTCCTTTTGTTGTCTAATTGCTCTGGCTAGGACTTCAAGTACAATATTGAATAGATAGGGAGAGAGTGGACAGACTTGTCTAGCCCCTGAATTTAGTGGGATTGCTTCAAGTTTCTCTCCATTTTCTTTGATGTTGGCTAATGATTTGCTGTATATTGCTTTTACTATGTTTAGGTATGGGACTTGAATTCCTGATCTTTCCAAGACTTTTATCATGAAGGGGTGTTGGATTTTGTCAAATGCTTTCTCAGCATCTAATGAGATGATCATATGGTTTTTTTTCTTTGAGTTTGTTTATATAATGAATTACGTTGATGGATTTCCGTATATTGAACCATCCCTGCATCCCTGGGATGAAGCCTACTTGATCATGGTGGATGATCGTTTTGATATGTTCTTGAATTCCATTTGCAAGAATTTTTTGAGAATTTTTGCATTGATATTCATAAGGGAATTTGGTCTGAAATTTTCTTTCTTTGTTAGGTCTTAGTGTGGTTTAGGGATAAGAGTAATTGTGGCTTCATAGAATGAATTGGGTAGAGTAGCTTCTGTTTCTATTTTGTGGAATACTTTGAGGAGTATTGGTATTATGTCTTCTTTGAAGTTCTTATAAAACTCTGCACTAAACTCATCTGGTCCTGGGCTTTTTTTGGTTGGGAGACTATTAATGACTGTTTCTATTTCATTAGCAGATATGGGACTGTTTAGATTGTTGATCTGATCTTGATTTAACTTTGGTACCTGGTATCTGTCTAGAAAATTTTCCATTTCATCCAGGTTTTTCAATTTTGTTGAGTATAGGCTTTTATAGTAGGATCTCATGATTTTTTGGATTTCCTCAGTGTCTGATGTTATGTCTCCCTTTTCATTTCTGATCTTGTTAATTAGGATAATATCTCTGTGCCCTCTAGTTAGTAGGGCTAAAGGTTTATCTATTTTGTTGATTTTTCTCAAAGAACCAGCTCCTGGTTTGGTTGATTCTTTGTATAGTTCTTTTTAGTTCTATTAGGTTGATTTCAGCACTGAGTTTGATTATTTCCTGCCTTCAACTCCTCTTGGGTGAATTTGCTTCTTTTTGTTCTAGTGCTTTTATATATGCTGTCAAATTGGCGGTATATGCTCTCTCCAGTTTCTTTTTGGAGTCACTTAAAGCTACGAGTTTCCCTCTTAGGACTGCTTTCATTGTGTCCCATAAGTTTGGGTATGTGTTGCTTCATTTTTATTTAACTCTAGAAGGTCTTTAATTTCTTTCTTTATATCTTTCTTGACAAAGTTATCATTGAGTAGAATGTTGTTAAGCTTCCATGTGTATGTGGGCATTCTATTGTTTATGTTGTTATTGAGAAGCAGCCTTAGTCCATGGTGATCTGATAGGATACAAGGAATTATTTCAATCTTCTTATATCTGTGGAGGCCTGATCTGTGACCAATTATATGGTCAATTTTGGAGAAGGTACCATGAGGTGCTGAGAAGAAGGTATATCCTTTTGTTCAGAGGATAAAAACTTCTATAGATATCTGTTAAATCCATCTGTTTCATAACTTCTGTTAGTCTCACTGTGTCTTTGTTTAGTTTCTGTTTCCATGATCTGTCCATTGCAGAGAGTGAAGTGTTGAAATCTCCCACTATTATTGTGTGAGGTGCAATGTGTACTTTGAGCTTTTGTTAACTTTCTTGTATGAATGTAGATGTCCTTACATTTGGAGCATAGAGGTTCAGAATTGTAAGTTCATCTTGGTAGATCACATTTTTGATGAATAAGAAGTGTCCCTACTTTTCTTTTTTGATCAGTTTATGGTAAAAGTCATTTTTATTCGATATTAGAATGGCTACTCCAACTTTTTTTTTGGGACCATTGGCTTGGAAAATTGATTTCCATCCTTTTGTTCTGAGGTAGTGTCTGTCTTTGACACTGAAATGGGTTTCCTTTATGCAACAGAATGTTGGGTCCTGTTTACATACCCAGTCTGATAGTCTATGTCTTTTTATTGGGGAATTGAGTCCATTGATAATAAAAGATATTAAGGAAGGGTTATTGTTACTTCCTGTTATTTTTGTTGTTAGAGTTGGAATTCTGTTCACGTGGCTATCTTCTTTTAGTTTTGTTGGAAAACTACTTTTTTGCTTTTTCTAGAATGTAGTTTCCCTCCTTGTGTAGATGTTTTCCATGTATTACCCTTTGAAGGGCTTGATTTGTGGAAAGATATTATGTAAATTTGGTTTTGTCATGGAATACTTTTGTTTCTCCATCTATGGTAATTGAGAGTTTTGATGGGTATAGTAGCCTGGGCTGGCATTTGTGTTCTTGTAGGGTCTGTATGACATCAGCCAGGATCTTCTGACTTTCATAGTCTCTGGTGAGAAGTCTGGCATAATTCTAATAGGCCTGTCTTTATGTGTTACTTGACCTTTTTCCTTCACTGCTTTTACTATTCTTTATTTGTTTTGTGCATTTGGTGTTTTGACTTTTGTGTGACTGGAGGAATTTCTTTTCTGGTCCAGTCTATTTGGAGTTCTATAGGCTTCTTGTGTGTTCATGGGCATTTCTTTCTTTAGGTAGGGAAGTTTTCTTCTATAATTTTGTTGAAGATATTTACTGGCCCTTTAAGTTGGAGGTCTTCACTCTGTTCTATACATATTATACTTAGGTTTAGTCTTCTCATTGTGTTCTGGATTTCCTGGATGTTTTGGGTTAGGAACTTTTTGCATTTTGCATTTTCTTTGACTCTTGGGTCAATGTTTTCTATGATATCTTCTGTACCTCAGATTCTCTCTTCTATCTCTTATACTCTGTTGGTGATGCTTGCATCTATGGTTCCTGACTTCTTTCCTAGGATTTCTATCTCCAGAGTTGTCTCTCTTTGTTATTTCTTAATTGTTTCTAGTTCCATTTTTAGGTCCTGGATAGTTTTGTTCAACTCCTTCACCTCTTTGGTTGTGCTTTCCTGTAATTCTTTAAGGGATTTTTATATTTCCTCTTTAAGGGCTTGAACCTGTTTATCTTAGTTTTCCTGTATTTCTTTAAGGGAGCTATTCATGTTCTTTTTAAATTCCTCTATCATCATCATGAGAGATGATTTTAGATCCAAATCTTGCTTTTCTGGTGTTTTGAGATATCCAGGACTTGTTCTAGTGGGAGTACTGGGTTCTGATAAAGCAAAGTAGTCTTGGTTTCCGTTGGTAAAATTCTTGCATTTGCTTTTCTATGTCTGCTGATCTCTGGTGTTAGATGTTCTTGCTGTCTCTGGCTGGAGCTTGTTCCTCTTGTGGGTCTAAAAGCCTGTGTCAGCACTTCTGGGAGATCAGCTCTCCTCTGATAAGTTCCATGTGCAGTAGGCTGTGGATCAGTTCTCCCTCCTGAGTCCTGAGTCCCTAGGTTGGAGCACTCCCCGAAGGCAAGCTCTCTGCTTGTAGAGAAGGAGCAGAGAGGGTTATGGATCTGCAGTCCCCCTTAAGTAAAAAGGGAGGTAGAAAGGATCCTGTGCAGGCTGCCCTGCCACTTCTGAGGCCTGTGCCTCCTGGCTAGTCTCGCCCCTCTGCTGTCCATTTCCAAAAAGTGTAAAGATCTTTTAAGGACACACGCTCTATCATGTTCATAGCAGTCATATTTTTAATAGCCAGAATCTGGGACTGGGCAGTGGTGTCACACACCTTTAATTCCAGAACTTGGGAGGAAAAGGCAGATGGATTTCTGAGTTTGAGGCCAGCCTGGACAGCCAGGGCTACACACTGAAACCATGCCTTGTAAAACCAAAATAAATAAATAAATAAATAAATAAATAAATAAATAAATTTTCAGAAGCTGAAAACAACCTAGATGAATGTAATAAGGACACATGCTCCACTATGTTCATAGCAGCCTTATTTATAATAACCAAAAACTGGAAACGACAGATGTCCCTCAACAGAGGAATGGAAACAGAAAATGTGGTACATTTACTCAATGGAGTACTACTCAGCTATTAAAAACGAAAACTTCAGGAAATTTGCAGGCAACTTGATGGGTCTAGGAAATATCATCCTGAATGAGGTCACTCAGTCACAAAGGACCACACATTGTATGCACCCACTGATAAGTGGATATTAAGCAAAGAGCATGGATTATCCATGTTACAACTCATAGATCACATGAAGCTCAAAAGGAAGGAAGACCAAAGAGTGGATGCTGATGCTTCAGTCCTACTTAGATGGGGGAACAAAATAATCACTGGTAGTAGAGAGTGGAAGGGACCTGGGAGGAAGAGAAGAGGAGGAGAGGAAAAGTAGGGAAGAGTCAAGTATGGGAGGAGGTGGAGGAGATGTACAGAGGGACAGGTAATTGAACAGAGTTATGTAGCAATGTGTGAGGGGAGACTAGGGATCCCCAGAAAGTCCCTCCCAGGACCCCACAGGGATGACATTAGCTGAAATATCCCACAAAGGGAAGGGAGAACTTGTTGAGACCATATCCAAAGGTTAGGCATGTCCCCTTACCCCAGTTGAGGGATAAGGCCACCCACTCATCTCCAAAATTTTAATCCAGAATTGCTCCTTTGTAATGAAAATACAGGGACAGCAAGTGGAACAGAGACTGAAGGAAAGGTGATCCAGAGACTGTCCCACCTGGGGATCCATCCCATCTGCAGACACCAAACCCAGACACTATTGCTGATGCCAAGAAGTGCTTGCTGACAGGAGCCTCTATAACTGTCGCCTGACAAGCTGTGCCCAGAGCCTGACCAATACAGATGAGGAGACTTGCAGCCAACCATCAGGTGCTGAGCATCAGGTCCCTGAGCACAGGGACCCCAATGGAGGAGTTAGTGGAAGGACTGAAGGAGCTGAAGGAAACTTATCTGGAATCAATGGGAGGGAAGGCACTTGGTCCTGTTGAAGGCTTGATGCCCCAGTGTAGAGGGATGCTAGGGTGACGAGGCAGGAGTGGGTAGGTGGATAAGGGAGCACCCACATAGAAGCAGGGTAAGAGGGATGAAATAAGGAATTTGCAGTGGGGAAACCTGGATAGGAGATAATATTTGAATTGTAAATAAATAAAATATCCAATTAAAAAAAACTACTCCATTTTTGTGTGTCTGAATTTTATTGGTTATTATGGTTTAGGATTCTGGACAAAGATTTCCTTGACTTTCTCTGTATACATTTTTTATTTTATTTTTTTTTCATTAGATACTTTCTTTATTTACATTTCAAGTGATATTCAACTTCCAAGTTTCCACTCTGAAAAAAAAACCTATTCCCTCCCCCTCCCCCTACTCATCAACCCACCCTTTCCTTCTTCCTGACCCTGGCATTCCCCTACACTGGGGCATAGCATCTTCATAGGAAAAAATGGCCTCTCCTCCCATTGATGACCAACTAGGCCATCCTCTGCTACATATGCAGCTGAGCCATGAGTACTACCATGTGTACTCTTTGGTTGGTGATTTAGTCCCTGAGAGCAATGAAGGTACTGGTTAGTTCATATTTTTGTTACTTCTATGGGACTACAAACCGCTCAGCTCTTTGGGTCCTTTCTCTGGCTCCTTCATTGGGGACCCTGTGCTCAGTCCAATGGATGGCTGTGAGTCTCTACTTCTGTATTAGTTGGGCAGTGTCAGAGCCTCTCAGGAGACAGCTATATCAGGCTCCTGTCAACCAGTACTTGCTGACATCCACAATAGTGTCTGGATTTGGTAATTGTATGTGGGAACGATTCCCAGGGGGACAGTCTCTGGATTGTCCTTCCTTCAGTCTCTGCTCCAGACTATGTCTTTGTAATTCCTTCCATGGGTATTTTATTCCCCCTTCTAAGAATGAACGAAGTATCAACACTTTGGTCTTCCTTCTTCTTGAGTTTCTTCTGGTTTGTGGATTGTATCTTGGGTATTCCGAACTTCTGGGCTAATATCCACTTATCAGTGAGTGCATACCATGTGTGTTCTTTTGTGATTGGGTTGCCTCACTCAGGATGATACTCTCCACATCCATCCATTTCCATAAGAATTCCATAAATTCATTGTTTTTAACAGCTGAGTAGCTCTCCATTGTGTAGATGTACCACATTTTCTGTATCCATTCCTCTGTTGAGGGACGTCTGGGTTCTTTCCAGCTTCTGGCTATTATAAATAAGGCTGCTATGAATGTAGAGAAGCATGTGTCCTTATTACATGTTGGAGCTTCTGCTGGGTATATGCCCAGGAGTGGTATAGCTGGGTCCTAAGGTACTATGTCCAATTTCCTAAGGAACCCCTAAACTGATTTTGAGAGTGGTTGTACCAGCTTGCAATTCCACCAGTAATAAAGTAGTGTTCCTCTTTCTCCACAACCTCTGCAGCAACTAATGTCACTTGAGTTTTTGTGCTTATCCATTCTGACTGGTATGAGGTGGAATCTCAGAGTTGTTGATTTGCATTTCTCTGATGACTAAGGATGTTTAACATTTCTTTAGGTGCTTCTCAGCCATTCAGTATTCCTCAGTTGAGAATTCATTGTTTACTCTGTGCCTCATTTTTTTTTATTTTGTCATATTCTTTAAATTTCATAAAATATTGAAACAATAAAAATGAGTAGTATAAAAGTTGTTTGACATTAAAACAATCAATTAGACAGTCTTATGTAGATGCTTCTCTGCACTAATCTGAAAATACATAAGTTTTTCTCTATACAAATTTTAAATAACTCCAAACATATTAGCTGTATATTTTAAAATATTACATTACTACTAGATTTTTAAATGAACATAAATAGATAAAGTCTTTTTGTTTGTTAGTTCGTTTTGTTTTAGTAGAGCTTAAAGTCTTGGCTTTTACAGTGGTACAAGCCCAGAATAAGAACATTAGAGTTCATTGTAATACAACGGTACTTCAGTGACCCTCACATCACCAAAGGATTTTACCTCCCTAGTAGCTAATCTAAGAGTTCACAGTTCTACTGCACCAAGAAGTGAATAGTAGGCATGATTTTTGGATACAAATTTCCTGCTATGGACAAAACTTTGACTGGAGTGATTGTCTTCATTATCAGCCCACAGAGAACAGATTATATTCATTTAAGAAATGGTGTGTGTATTAAGATGGTCTTTCTGTGTAGTCATTCACCAACTGTTTCAATAACAGTGGTTCTGCTTGGAGGGTGGCACAGACATTAGGTGAGGGTAAGAATCTGGTTCAATGCATGTGATGATTGTGAAAAGCCTTCATCTCAGAGAAGGAGTAACTTATAAAGTTCTCTCCTTCAAAATTAATACAATAGTTACAAACATCAAGCAAAGCATTCAGTCTCACTAATTGTTGTTCTCTTACAAGCCACCTGCCAAGTTAACTGTCTACATTCCTTTTGGGTATATAAATAATTTTGAAATATATAAGCTGTTCTGAAAACCATAGTATAGTGTAAAAACATGAAATAAAGAATCCTACTAATAGAGAGGCTGAGATAGGAGAAGCATTGTTTCAAGACCATTATGTGGTACCCGGCAAGGCACTTTCAGGTACAAACAAGCAGAAAGTGTATATGGATTGTAGAATATTGGACGTATTTCTCCAGTTACCAAATTAGAAAGACCACCAGATGATAGCCAGAAAATTTCCAATTCATCATACTTTTGAATTTGAATTGATTAGAATAAGTTGATAATATTAATTTTCATATTAAGAGACATTAAGAAAAATAATTGTTACTTCCTGTTATTTTTGTTGTTAGAGGTGGATTTGTTGAAAGATTACTTTCTTGCTTCTTCCAGGATGTAGTTTTGCTCCTTATGTTGGTGATTTCCCTCTATGATCCTTTGTAGGGCTGGATTTGTGGAAAGATATTGTATAAATTTTGTTTTGTCATGGAATATCTTGTTTTCTCCATCTATGGTAATTAAGAATTTTGGTGGGTATAGTAGTCTGGGCTGGCATTTGTGTTCTCTTAGGGTCTGTATGACATCTGCCCAGGATCTTCTAGCTTTCATAGTCTCTGGCAAGGAGTGTGGTGTAATTCTGATAGGCCTGACTTTATATATTACTTGACTTTTTTCCCTTGCTGCTTTTAAAATTCTTTCTTAGTTTAGTGCATTTGGTGTTCTGCTTATTATGTGATGGGAGCAGTTTCTTTCCTGGTCCAATCTATTTGGAGTTGTGTAGGCTTCTTATATGGTCACGGGCATTACTTTCTTTAGGTCATGGGAATTTTTCTTCTATAATTTTGTTGAAGATATTTACTGGCCCTTTACGTTGGGAATCTTTGCTCTCTTCTATACCTATTATCCTTAGGATTGTTCTTCTTATTGTGTCCTGGATTTCCTAGTTGTTTTGGGTTAGGATCTTTTTGCTTTTTGCATTTTCTATGACTGTTGTGTCAATGTTTTCTATGGTATCTTCTGCCTCTGAGATTCTCTCTTCTATCTCTTGTATTCTGTTGGTGATACTTGCATCTACAACTCCTGATCTCTTTCCTAAGTTTTCTATCTCCAGGATTGTCTTCCTTTGTTATTTTTTTATTGTTTCAATTTCCAGTTTTAGATCCTTAGTGGTTTTGTTCATTTCCTTAACCTGTTTGATTATATTTTCCTGTAGTTCTTTAAGGGATTTTTGTGTTTCCTCTTTAAGGGCTTCGAGCTCTTTACCTGTATTTGCCTGTATTTCTTTGAGGGAGTTATTTATGTTCTTAATGTCCTCTATCATCATCATGAGAAGTGATTTTGGATCCAAATCTTGCTTTTCCTGTGTGATGCTGTGTCCAGGACTTATTATGGTGATAGAACTGGGTTCTGATGATGCCAAGTAACCTTAGTTTCTTTTGCTTATTTTCTTATTCTTGCCTCCCTCCATATGGTTATCTCTAGTGCTACCTGCCCTGGCCAAATCTGACTGGGGCCTGTCCTTCCTGTGATCCTGGTTGTGTCAGAACTCCTCAGATTCAAGCTGTCTCTGTGATCCTATGATTCAGGGATCCTGTGATCCTGGGCTTATTAGAGGGTCTTGGAGTACAGCTTTCTCTGGGAATTATGGGACTTGCTACAGAGTTTGCACCCAAGGTCTGCTCAGGGTATCGGCCTAGACATACCTGAAGGAACCAGTGCCACTGATCTGGAGGCACTCCTGTGTGTCTGAGCCTACTGGTCCCAGTTACTCCCAGTGTTGTAACAGATGCTGTGTCCTCCTCACCTCTGATCCTAGGATCTGGGCATGTCAGAGCTCTTGGGAGTGGAGCTTCCTCTGGGTTTTGTGGGACTGGCTGCAGAATTTGCATCCAAGTCTGCTTAGGGCACTAGCTCGAGACCGGAAGCAACTGTATATTCATTTGTTAACAAACACATTTAAAAAATCAAAACCAAGGAAGATGTTCACACAACATATAAAATTAAGAGGTTGATTTCTATGTACAGACTAAAATAGGCAATAGGACACCAATTCAATTAACACTACAATTGAAGTGCAAGTGGTGAGATAGATGTTTCAAGAAAGACTAGAGATAATATTACTTCACAGTCCTCAATAATATGCTTTGAAAAGTATGAACTGAAGAGCACTAAGCTAAAGAAACTTACTCTGCTCTGAAAAACTTGATGTTCCATTGTGAGAAACAGGTTCATTAATTAAAGTTTAAGTATTTTTCCCTTTCAGTCTGCTATTAAATTCTAGTCAAATGCTGAAGTGGAATTAATCCATAGTCTATAGAATACAAGACAATCGGAGAATCCAAACAGGAAATGTACTCAAGCTCACCCCATCTAATGAAGACAGGACAATAAGGCAGGTTCTCAAACAGGCAGATTGTCAAAGTTAATTTGCTCCTATGATTTGTTTATGAGTCAATTCATGTCCTTAAATTCTAAAACCAGGTACACAAACCTAGAAATTATTCAACAAGGTTACTTTGTAAATTCTGAAAATTAAAGGACAATGATAATTTCCTAAGACATTTAAGCAAAAGCACACAGGTTTTCAATTTTAGGTGTAGGAAAATCTTATGAATTTTACTGCACCTGAGGTAGCATAATAAGAGATTGTGTAATAGGTGAGAATAAATGTGATGCAAAAACTTACAGTAAAATTATAGTGTACATATATGTTCACTCTTTGGTAGCTCACTTTATCTTTAAATGCAGCTTCACAAATGGCAAAAATAAAAATGATAAGCACACGGGACTTGACCAATTAGACATCCCACAACTTTTCTTGCTGTAAGTACATAGAAACATACGTGAAATGAGATAGTATAGACTTCATTCCATTCCCAAACAATGCTATATCCAACTGTCCTAAATTAGTACCCTGGAAATGCATTTGCTACTGTTGTCTGTCCTCTGTGGGCTAGTTCCTTCTGTTCCTCCATGTTCTGCATACTCTTCCTTCACAATGTGGCCATGTTTAAGTGCCATCACAAAAGACTGTAGCTTCCCAAACAGAAATCTCTGAGTTGTTTACCTTTGAACAAAATAGCTCACTTTTCTTGATGGGTTTACCCAGAAGTGACACAGTGTCATTCTGACATTCTTCAATGCAGTTGTCAAGTTACCCTGATTATAGCAGAAACAGAAATAAAACACAAACTTTATAGGTTTCGGAATGCCTAACTGAGAAGAGCTTACAGAATATAGCACAATCTCTGATATTTTCAGGACCACTTTGGGAAAATATAATCTGCTACAATACCCATTTCAGATTAGCGACAACTACTACTAGTGGAGGATGAAAGCAGAAAATTAAAAGATTTTTATCTCAACCTTTCTATCTACATTGTATTATTTCTTCGAAATGACATTTGTGAAGTGTACCATGTCTTATCTGCTTATGAATTCAACGGTGCTAAACGGGTGCTCTTAGAGTGTTGCTTATAGATCTTTTCAGAGTTTATTGGATATTTTATTTATTTACATTTCAAATGTTATTCCATTTCCCGATTTCCAGAACCCCCCCCCGAAACCTCTATCCCATTCCCCATCCCCTGCTTCTATGAAGGTATTTCCACCACCCACCCACTCCCACTTCCATGTCCTGGCATTTCCCTATACTGGAGCATTGAGCTTTCACAGGATCAAGGGCCTCTCTTCCTCCCATTCATGTCAAAGCATACCATCTTCTGCTACATATGCAGCTGGAGCCATGGGTCCCTCCATGTATAACTCTTTGGTTGGTGGTTATGTCCCTGGAAGTTCTGAGGGATCTGGTTATTTGATATTGTTGTTCCTCCTATGGGGTTGCAAACACTTTCAGCTCCTTCAGTCCTTTTTCTAACTCCTCCATTGGGGACCCCATTGCCCAATCCAATGGTTGGCACTGAGTATTCACCTCTGTATTTGTCAGGCACCTCTCAGGAGACAGCCATATCAGGCTCCTGTCAGCAAGCAGTTCTTGGAAACCAAAATAGAGTCTGTGTTTGGTAACCGTATATGGGATAGATCCCCAGGTGGGACAGTCTGTGGATGACCTTTTCTTCAGTCTCTACTCAGAATAAATGGTAGTATAATGTATTAGTTAATTTTCTTTTGCTGTGATAAAACATCATGACCCCAGCCAAATTCAGAAAGAGAAAATTTATTTTGGCTTATGGTTCCAGAAGAATCCATCATGGCAGAGCAGAGGCATGGCTTCAAGAGGTGGAAACAGGAAGGTGAGAGCTCCTATATTGAACACACGTTGAAGTGGCTCAAAGTTTTTCACGTCAGATCCTGCAAAGAATGGCATATGTCATGCAGCATGAAGAAACCTCCTATGTCTCTCCCAAATAGCCCCCAGAACTGGGGATTAAGAATTCAAGTGCCTGAGACTATGTGAGATATTTCTCTTGCAAGCTAGCACATGGCCTTTTAAAATATTGGAAAAGCCATAACATGTTATATCTATGTGTAACCGGGTGTCAAACAGCATGCCAAAACCTTCAGATTAGGAAGGTTTAATATTTCAGCTTCATAAATTGCCTTTCTGAAGCAAATGTTAGATGACCCTATTTCAAAGTAATTGACAATGCAGAACAAGTTTCTCTCCACTACTGTTTCTACTTCTCTGAATTTGGTTCAACAAGTCTTGAGTCAAAATTCTTTTCATAAAGTTCTTTTAAATATAATGTGGCATATCTGTAATGTTTCAAGAATGAGGAAAATGCATGTTTCACATTTGATCATTTCAAAAATAGAACCACAATTTAAATATGAATTCCAACATATAGCATCAGTAATTAACTAATCTTTTCCTGTTTGTAACTCTTTCACTCATTACTCACCATGAGGGCCAGAGAATATTATAACTTAGAAGGAAATAAAAAGATCTGTCAACTAAGGTTAATCACAGGACACAGTATGCATTTTAGTACAGTATTGGTTTAAAAAAATTAAAACTATTCAATCAAAACAAACCTAAATGTCACTTCTCCTATGGAAAAGGTTAGACATGTTGTAAATTACTTTTATTTTTACTGGATTTTTTTGTCACTTGGTCTAAATTTAATGTTACAAGAGGTTGTTGTCATAGGGCTCATCATCCTCAGATACTGTTTAAAGAAAGACTCATCTACTGCCAATAAAGCTCTGAACATAGTTGAGCAATTGTCTATGTGGTAAAGTGGGGCATCCTTTGGGTATATGCCCAGGAGTAGCATAGCTGGGCCTTGAGTTAGAACTAATCCCAGTTTTCTGAGAAACCATCAAATAGATCTCCAAAGTGGTTATACAACTTTGTACTTCCATCAACAATGGAGGCGTATTCTTCTGTTCCACATGTGTTATCATTTGAGTTTTTTATTTTAGCCATTCTTCTGGGTGTAAGATGGAATCTCAGAGTCATTTTGATTTGTATTTCCCTAATAACTAAGGATTTGAACATTTAATTACTTTTCAGTCATTAGATATTCTACTTTTGTGATTTCTTTGTTTGGCTTGGTACCCTATTTTTTAAATTGGGTTATTTGGGTTCTTGGTGTCTTGAGTTCTTTATATATTTTAGATATTAGTCCTCTGTCAGATAAGCCAGGAACAATTCTTGAAAAGGTGCTTCAAAACAAAGTACCAATTTAATGTTTCTTCATGTATGGGGATATTCCACCAAACCTGGTGACCTGAGTTCAATTCCTGTAACTTACACAACACCAGAAAAGATCTGATTATCACAAGTTGTCTTCTGACTTCTAAAAGTAAACAATCTCTCTCTCTCTCTCTCTCTCTCTCTCTCTCTCTCTCTCTCTCTCTCTCTCTCTTACACACACACACACACACACACAAACATACTATCCCTTTTTTCACTTTCCTACTGTTTCTCTTTTACACATAATAAAATAATAAAAAAGAGAAACTCAAAGCATAATGATGTATGTCTAATCTTAGAAAACTAAATGGCATTTAAACAGTTTGAGTTACATTTCTCACTGCTCTAACCAAATTCTTGACAAAAGAAAACTTAAGAAAGGATTTATTTTGCATTATTTTGAGAGGATGGAGTCCAATCTCATGAGAAAGTCATGGCAAGAAACTATACTCATGCCAGGTGGTGGTAACTCACACCTTTAATCCCAGCACTTGGGAGGCAGAGGCAGGTGGATTTCTGAGTTCGAGGCCAGCCTGGTCTACAGAGTGAGTTCCAGGACAGCCAGGGCTACACCGAGAAACCCTGTCTCAGAAAAAAGAGAAATCATACTCATGTCCAGTATATAGAAAGCACGTTATTAAAGCATTGCTATAAAATGACTGGAAATATTTTTGTGATGATGGTGTTGACACCTGGAGGAACTGACTTCAATACTGGAAATAGCGAGACTTAGTACTGGACACGAAAGCTGCTTTTTCTTGGAGTCTATGGTAGCAGAGGCAGAGAGTGGTATCTTAGATGTAAATTATCCTAAGTCAACGTAGAATAAAATATTTAAAAAACAACAGACATTAATCTTGATATAAATACTATTCACTCTATCTGAATAGCTCAGATTGTAGCTAAGCAGGAATAGAATGCTCCTTAAGCATAATCTATTGAACAAAATTTGTTAGATATCACTTCAGGGGTTGGGACACAGGTTTTTCAAAAACATAAATTTTATTTTCAATCTTTTGTTTGTAATTTTAGTGTATTTATACATATATGTGTGTGTGTGTTTGTGTGTATGTGTGTGTGTTATTTCACCCCCTCATCCCACTGAATCCCTTCTTCCCAACAGCTCCCTGTCCGGTTATCTTGTCATCAATTTGGTGAAGCTCACTGAGTTTAATTAAAAGTTTCTTGCTCAAATGTGGTGTGTGGAGGTTATTTTCTGGAATAAGAGCAATTTATCAGTGGCTGCATCACAGAAGGGAGTGTTATCCCCTCCCCCAGCCACCAGTAATTTCCCATTAGTCAGAAAAGGTTGGCCTCATGCCATTCATGATGGACTACTTAGGGGCCCAATCTTATGAGGTCTTGTATTATGAGCAATAACTACTGTGTGCCCGTTGTTAGAAACACTTCTCATGTTGAAGCCAAGCAATGTACAAACATATTTGTAAAAACTAAAAAGCTATAAACTATAATCTCCTATAATATTCTGCCTTAAATCAGGCAGTTCTTACTGGTCATATAGGAGGAAATCATTCACATGAAGAAAAAAACAAAAATATTTGAATAAAGTTTACATTTGTCCCTTGAGTTCCTTCTCACTGATGCTCCCTTGGGTGGTTAGGATTGGCTGAATCTAAGTCTCTCCATTATCCAGTCTTTCTTACCATGGAAATTCTCTTTTTCTTTAAATAACAGCAATACTTAGATTTTGTCTAATACAAATATAGAGCAAGAGCTCTTCACTTATCTGTTTAAAATCTCAAGTTTCATCTTTCCAAATTTTTATTATTACTATAATTTTTATATCCTGAACAGTTTCCCCTTCTTTCTGTTATTTCAGTCCTTCCCCCCACATCTTCCCTCATCTATGTCCCATATCCATTCCTCTTCATTTATCTAAAGAAAGGGATGACCTCCCATGTGTACCAATAAAACATGGCATATCAAGTCACAGTAAGACTAGCCCCTACCCTCCCTTTATATTAAGTCTCGACAAGGCAACTAGTAGGATCCAAGGAGTCTGAAAAGCCAGCAAAAGACACAGAGATAGCTCTGGCTCCCACTGTAAATTGTTCTACAAGACCACCAAACTACACAAATGTATGTAGAAGGCCTAGGTACATTCCATGCTCCCTGAGTGTCAGTTCAGTCTCTGAGTCGCTTTGAGCCCAGATTAGTTGACTATGTGGGTTTACTTGTGGTATCCTTGACCTTTAAGACTACTAAAATCCTTCCTTCCCTCTTCCCCAGGATTTCCCACTTCAGGCGATTGTTTTGAGTAATGTGTCTCTATATCTGATTCTATCTTTTGCTGGATGAAACTACTGATGACAGGTGGCCTGTGTACCAATCTTCAAGAATAGAAGAATATCATTAAGAATCAGTTTACTGACTTCCCCTCTACCTTCCAGGTGTGTTTGGTTCTATTCTAGTTCTCTGGGCTATCCATTCCCTGGGCTATGGCCCTCAAGGCAGTGTCAGAGCTGGACTTCTTCTCATGGCATGAGTCTCAGGCTGTACCAGCTATTGGTTATCCACTCCCACTATTTCTACATGACCTTTACCCCAGCACATCTTTTATACAGGACAAATTGTAAGTCAAAGGCTTGATTAATGTCCCAGTCCTTCCACTGAAAGTTTTTCCTGGTTTTATGAGATGACGTGGTCAATCTCCTTTTCCTCAATTGTTAGAAGTATTAGCTAGGGTCACCCTCATACGTTTCTGAAAGTTTCTATTGCTCTAAGCTTCTAGCTCATCCTCTAGATGTCACCCAATTCCAAGTGTCTCTCATAGAACTTTCTCCCTCAATCCTCCCTTTAACCTGATCCCTCCAGTTCCTGTCCCCCGATGCCCCTCCACTCCATTCTATTTTTTCTGTTTTTCTATTATTTCTATCTATTCTATTTTTTTCCTTGCCAGGGAGATTCATACTGTCCCTTAAAACCTTGTTAATTAGATACTCTGGGTCTGGACTTTAGAATGATTTACTTTACAGCTAAGATCTACTTATGAATGAGTAGAGGCCATGACTATCTTTCTGTATCTAGGTTACCTTAACAAGGATGATTGACTGCCAGTTCCATCCATTTGTCAATAAATTTCATGATGTCATTATATTTAACAGCTGAGTTATACTCCATTGTATAAATGTATCACTTTTTTTCCATTCTCTTGTTGAGGTACATCTAGGTTGTTTCCATTTGCTGAGTATTATGAAGAAAGCTCCTATAACATAGTTGAGTAAATGTCCTTGTGGTATGATGGAGTATCCTTTCGGTATAGAGTAGAACAAGTATATCTGCCGCTTGATGTAGATCTATTCTCAGTTTTCTGACAAACCTCCATATTGATTTCCAAAGTGTCTATACAAATTTGGACTCTCAGTAGTAGCAGAAGAATGTTTCCTTTGCTCCACATCCTCACCAGCATAAGATGTCATTTGTGTTAGTCTTAGTCATTTTGACAGGTTTGTGATGAAATCCCAGTCATTTAGATTTGCATTTCTCAGATGCATAAGTATGTAGAACAATTCTAAGGGTTTCCAGGACCATTTGAGAATCCTTTTTTGAGAATGCTGTTCAGGTCTCTATCTATTTTTTTAAATTATATTATTTGTTTTGTTAAAGTTTTGTTTCTTGAGTTCTTTATATATTTTGGATATTAGCCTTTTGTCAGAAATGTAGTTGGTTAAATTTTCCCCCCTAATCTACAGGCTCCTGTTTTGTCCTATTGTTGGTATCCTTTGTCTTGAAGAAGCTTTTCAGTTTTGTGAGGTCCTATTTATTAATTCCCCATCTTAATGCCTATACTACTGGTGTTCTGATCAGCAAGTTGTCTTCTGTGCCAATGCATTCAAGTCTGTTCCTCATGTTCTCTTCTGTCAGGTTTAGCATACATGATTTTATGTTGAGGTCTTTGACTCACTTGAAACTTGACCTTTAATCAGATTGAAGTTGCTTTATTTTTTCCATTGTATAATTTGAGCTTCTTTATCAAAAACCAGGTATTCATAGGTATGTGGATTTATGTCTTTGTCTTTGATTTCCACTCTATATGCAACATGTCTGTTTTAATGACAGAATCATGTAACTTTTATTCCTATAGCTCTGTAGTAGAGCTTGATATCAGTGATAGTGTCACCTCTGGAAGTTCTTTTGTCATACAGGATAGTTGTAACTATTCAGAATTTTTTGTTTTGCCATATGAAGTTTAGTGATGTTGTTTTAAAGTTCTGTAAAGAATCATGTTGGAATTTTGGTGTAGATCACATTGACTATGTAGACTGGTTTTGGTACAATGAAAATTTTTACCCTGCTAATCTTGCAGATCCATAAGCATGGGAAATTTTTCATTCTTCTGATATCTTCTCCAAATTCTTTCTTCAAAATCTTAAATTATTGTCATACTAGTCTTTCACTTGTATAGTTAGAGTTATAGCAATATATTATATATTAGTTATATTATGTCTGCTGTTATAAAGAGTCTT
This sequence comes from Montemys delectorum, assembly GCA_019843815.1. Lineage (NCBI taxonomy): Eukaryota > Metazoa > Chordata > Mammalia > Rodentia > Muridae > Montemys > Montemys delectorum. The sequence goes on along the minus strand of JADRCD010191655.1, from coordinate 3,835 downwards.
CTTTTCCTGATTTATTTCTAAGCTGGTTTGTGATTTGTATACATGAAGGCTACAAATATTTTGAGTTAATCTCATATCAAGCCACTTTGCTAAAGGTCAACTGTAGAAGTTATCTGGTAAAAGTTTTGGTGTTGGTTACCAGTGCTATCATATCATCTGAAAATAACAATATTTGCCTTTTTCTTTTCTGAGTTGCATCTCCTTGAATTTTTTTATTATTGATTTATAATCCAGCCATTTCCCACCCTCCCAGTTCCCCCTTGCATAGTTCTTCATCCCATTCCTCTTTACCCTTGATTCCTGGAAGGTGCTCCCTCCACCAGGCCATCCCCTTCCCTAGGGGACTCAAGTCTCTTGAGGATTAGGCATGTCTTCTCCAAGTGAGGCCAGACCAGGCAGTCCTCTGCTCTTAGACCAGATTACATATGCTGCCTGGTTGGTAGATCAGTCTCTGGGAGCACACTGGGGTACAGTTAGTTGAGACTCCTGATCTTTCTATGCTCTCTCCTTCAGGGATCTCCACAAAGGTCTCCAACTTCAGTCCAATCCAATGGTTCTCTGTAAGTATCTGTACCTGTCACAGGCAGTTGCTTATAGGGCCTCTCAGAGGACAGCCATGCCAGGCTCCCATCTGTAAGCACATCATACCATCAGTAATAGTGTCACACCTTGGTGCACACCCCATGAGATGAATTCCAAGTTGGTCACTGGACAGCCTTTCCCTCAATCTCTTCCCATCTTTGTCCCTGTAGTTATTTTAGACAAGAACAATTCAGAATCAGAAATGTTGCCCTTGTGTTGGTAACCCACTCCCTTCACTTTAAGCCCTGTCTATCTACTGGAGGTGAACTGATTGAGTTCTCTCTCTCCATTTTTGCTAAGGTTTACTCATTGAGAGACAAGGAAGGTGGGAAATGGCTGGATTGTTATAAAATAATAATAAAAAATATCAAGAAAAATCAAGGAAATGCAAATCAGAAAGGAAGAAGGCAAATATTGTTATTTCCAGATGATATGATAGTATACCTAACCAACACCAAAACCACAAAACTTCTACAGCTGACAAACACCTTTAGCAAAGTGGGTTAATATGAGTACCCACATTAAGATCTGAGAATCTCTAACTTCCCAGGTCTCTGGTACTTTCTAGAGTGTGTTCCCCACCTCCTGTCCCCTTAGGTTGCATATTTCCATTTATTCTGCTGGCCTGCTTGGCTACTCTGCTGTCCCCCCATACATGATCCTGTTCCCCTTTTCCCCACCCCTTTTCCTCTCCTACCTAGGTCTCTACCTCTGTGTCACTTGTTTATTTTCTTTCCCATTTTAAATGGGATTAAAATATCATTTGGGCCTCTCTGGTTGTTAAATGTCTGAGTGTCTGTGGGTTGTATCCTAGGTATTCTGTACTTTTTGGCTAATATCCAATTATCAGTGAGCACATACCATGCCTCCTGTCCTTTGGTGCTAGGTTACTTTACTCACATTGATATTTTCATTCCCCCATCCATTTGCCTACAAAATAAATGATGTCCTCATTGGTAATAGCTGAATAGTGTTCCAATGTATAAATGAACCTCATTTTTCTGTACCCATTTTTTGTTAAGGGACATCTGGGTGGTTTCTAGCTTCTGGCTAGTACAAATAAGTGTGCTATGAACATGTGGAGTCCTTGTGGCATGGTGAGGCATCGTTTGGGTATATGACCAAAAGTGGTATAGTTGAGTCTTCAGGTAAAACTATTTCCAATTTTCTGAGGAACAGTTATATGCATTTCCAGGCTGGTTGTACCAGTTTACAATCCCACCAACAATGGAGGCGTGTTCCACTTTCTCCAGATCCTCTCCAGAATGTACTGGCACTTAAGATTTTGATCTTAGCCATTCTAACTGGTGTAAGCAAAAATCTCTGGGACATTTTGATTTGCATTTCCCTGATGACTAAGTACTTGAAGTATTTCTTTAAGTGTTTCTCAGCCATGTGAGATTCTTCTGTTGTGAATTCTTTGTTTAGCTCTGTACTGCATATTTAACTGGGTTATTTGTTTTATGGAGGCTAACTTCTTGAATTATTTCTATATTTATGATAATAGCCTTCTATCAGATGTGGGGTAAGTGAAGAATTTTTTCCAATCTATAGAAAGTGGATTTGTTCATTTGCCTGTGTTTTTGCCTTACAGAAGCTTTTCAATTTCATGAGGTACCATTTATCAGCTGTTGAGTCTGATCAATCAGAGTCCTGTTCAGGAAATTTCCCCCTGTGCAAATGAGCTAAAGGCTTTTCCCCACATTCTCTTTTGTTAGAGTCAGTGTGTCTAGTTTTATGTTGACGTCTTTGACCCAGTTGGATATGAGGTTTGTGTAAAGTGATAAATATGGATGTACCTTCATTTATCTACATACAGACCACCAGTTCTACAAGCACTATTTATTGTAGATGTGTTCTTTCCATTGTATGTTTTTGGCTTGTTTGCCAAAGAACACATTTCCATAAATGTATGAGTTTATTTCTGGGTCTTCAATTCTATTCCATTGATTGACCTATCTGTCCTTGCACCAATACCTTGCACTTTTTATTATTGTTGCTCTATAGTACAGCTTGAGGTCAGGGAAGGTGATTTCTCCCAGATGTTCTTTATTAATGAGAATGGTTTTTGCTATCCTGGATTTTTTGTTATTCTCTATGAAGTTGAAAATTGCTCTTTCTATCTCTTTGAATTGTGTTGGAATTTTGATGGGGATTGCATTAAATCTGTAGATGGCTTTCGGTAAGATGGCCATTTTTACTATGTCAATACTATCATGAGCACGAGAGATCTTTCCGCCTTCTGACGTCTTCTTTGATTTCTTTCTTTAGAGACTTAGAGTTTTTGTCATACAGATCTTTCACTTGTTTGGTTAGAGTTTCACCATGACATTTTATATTGTGTGTGACTATTGTGAAAAGGGTTGTTTCCCTATTTTCTTTCCAAGCCCACTTATCCTTTGAGTAGAGGAAGGATCTATTTGTTAGAGTTAATTATATATTCAACCACCTTGCTGAAGTTGTTTATCAGGTTTAGGAGTTCTCTGGAAGAATTTTTGGGATCATTTATGCATACTATCATATTATCTGCAAATAGTGATACATTGACTTCTTCCTTTCTAACTTGTATCCTTTTGATCTCCTTTTGTTGTCTTATTGCTCTAACTAGAACTTCTAGTACTGTACTGAATAGATAGGGAGAGAGTGGGCAGCCCTGTCTTGTCCCTGATTTTAGTGGGATGCATTAACTTTCCATTTAGCTTGATGTCTATTTACTTTCTGTATATCGCTTTTATTATGTTTAGATATAGGCCATTGAATTCCTGATCTCTCTAAGTCTTTTATCATGGAGGAGTACTGGATTTTGTCAAAGGCATTTTCTGCATCTACTGAAATGATAATGTGAATTTTTATTTGAGTTTCTTTATTTAGTGGATTGTGTTTGTGGATTATTCTATATTGAGCCATCACTGCATCCCTGGGATGAAGACTACTTGATTGTGGTGAATGATGGTTTTGATGTGTTCTTGGATTTGGTTTGTGAGGATAAAATTGAGTATTTTTTGAATTGATATTCATAAGAGAAATTGGTATGAACTTCTCTCTCTTTGTTGGGTCTCAGTATAGTTTAGGTGTCAGAGTAACTGCAGCTTCATAGAATGAATTAGGTAGTGTTTCTTCTGTTCTTTTTTTATAGAATAGTTTGAGAATTATTGGGATTAACTCTCCTTAGAAGGTCTTGTAGAATTCTGCTCTAAAACCATTTGGCCCTAGTCTTTTGTTGTTGTTGTTGTTGTTGTTGTTGTTGTTGTTG
>JADRCD010191654.1:0-14951 GCA_019843815.1 Montemys delectorum | reverse complement strand
TCTATCAGATCATCAAAGAAGACCAAATACCAAAACTCTTCAAACTATTCCACAAAATTGAAACAGAAGGAACACTACCTAATTTGTTCTATGAGGTCACAATTATGCTTATTCCTAAACCACAAAAAGACCAAAAAAAGAAACAGAACTACAGACCAATTTCCCCTTTGAGCATTGATGCAAAAATACTCAAAAAATTCTTGCCAACTGAATCCAATAGCTTATGCTCTAAGATCAAGAATTGACAAATGGGACCTCATAAAATTGCAAAGTTTCTGTAAGGCAAAGTACACTGTCAATAAGACAAAAGAGCAACTAACAGATTGGGAAAAGATCTTTACCAGTCCTACATATGATATAGGGCTATCCAATATATACAAAGAACTCTAGAAGTTAGATACCAGAGAATCAAATAACCCTATTAAAAATGGAGTACAGAGCTGAACAAAGATTTTTCAACTGAAGAATATCAAATGGCTGAGAAACACCTAAAGAAATGTTCAACATCCTTAGTCATCAGGGAAATGCAAATCAAAACAACCCTGAGATTCCACCTCACACCAGTCAGAATGGCTAAGATAAAAAACTCAGGGGACAGCAGATGCTGGCGAGGATGTGGAGAAAGAGAACACTCATCCATTGTTGGTGGGATTGCAAGCTGGTACAACCACTCTGGAAATCGGTCTGGCAGTTCCTCAGAAAATTGAACATAGTACTACCAGAGTGTGGCGCGCCTCAACCCTGCCCAGCAGGAATTAAGACACGACACAACCGGTTCCTTCTCTTAGCTGTTTACTCAGGATCCTTTACATGCAGCATTGTGTGGAGGTGAGCCTTCGATTCTTACCAGGGCACAGCTTATATCCTAGTAGGAGCCCATGAACTCATGTCACGTGTCATCTCCCCATAGGCCAGGGAAGATCATGCCACTCAGAAGCACAACCTACAAGCCAAACCAGGTGTTGTCTATCTCAGAGCTCTCGGCCAGCTGCTGCCATCTTTAGGGTGTGGCTCAGACGACTCTCTACACCAGAGGACCCAGCAATAACAACCCTGGGCATATATCCAAGAGATTCTCCAACATATAACAAGGACACATGCTCCACTACATTCATAGCAGTCTTATTTATAATAGACAGAAGCTGGAAAGAATCCAGATGAACTTCAACAGAGGAATGGATACAAAAAGTGTGGTACACAATGGAGTCCTACTCAGCTATCAAAAATGATGAATTCATAAAATTCTTAGGCAAATGGATGAAACTAGAATATATCATCCCGAGTGAGGTAACAAAAGAACACATGTGGTATGCATTCTTTGATTATTAGTCCAAAAACTCCAAATACCCGAGATTCAATTCATAGACCACATGAAGAGCAAGAAGAAGGATGACCAAAGTGTGAGTGCTTTGGTCCTTTTTTGAAAGGGGAACAAAATACTCACAGGAGCAAATATGGAGACAAAGTATAGAGCAGAGACTGAAGGGAAGGCCACCCAGAGACTGTCCCACCTTGGGATTCATCCCATATACAGTCACCAAACACTGACACTATTGTGGATGCCAGGAAATGCTTGCTGAAGGAATCTGATATAGCTGTCTCCTGAGAGGCCCTGCCAGAGCCTTACAAATACAGAGTTGGATGCTCAAAGCCAAACATTGGACTGAGCACATGGTCCCCAATGCAGGAGTTAGAGAAATGACTGAAGGAGCTGAAGGGGTTTGCAACTCCATAGGAAGAACAACAATACTAACCAACCAAACCCCCCAGAGCTTCAAGGGACTAAACCACCAACCAAGGAGTACACATGGCTCCAGCTGCATATATAGCAGAGGATGCCCTTGTCAGGCATCAATGGGAGGAGACGTCCTTGGTCCTATGAAGGCTTGATAGATGCCCCATTGTAAGGGTATCAAGGATGGGAGGCGGGAGTGGGTGGGTGGGTGGGTGGAGGATCACCCTCATAGAAGCAGGGGGAGAGGGGATTGGATAGGGGTTTCTGGGAGGGTGGAAAACCAGGAAAGGGGATAACATCTGAAATGTAAATAAAGAATATATCCAATTAAAAATGTATAAAAATATTACATGTGAATTTTCAATGCAGGCTTTAAAAGAGATCCTGGAGGATCTAAGAGATCACAGATGCCAGCCCAGACTATTGTAACTTTCAGTCACCATAGATGGATAATAGAAGATATTCCATAATAAAGTCAAATTTAAATACAAAAAGAGAAAAAGAAAAGGAAAAGAAAGAGAAAATGCCTCCACAGAATTGGCCTACAGGCTATTTCCTGATTGGTGTCAGAGGGCCCATTTCACTGTGGGCAGTGCCATCCCAGGGTTGTTGGTGATTCTAGGTGTTATGAAAAAGACAGCATTTTCAACAGATGGTACTGGCTCAAATGGCAGTTAGTATGTAGAAAAAATGCAAATCGATCCATCCCTATCTCCTTGTACAAAGCTCAAGTCCAAGTGGATCAGGGACCTCCACATCAAAACAGATACACTGCAACTAATAGAAAAGAAAGTGGGGAAGAACCTGGAGCATATAGGCACAGGGGAAAATTTCCTGAACAGAACGCCAATAGTTTATGCTCTAAGATCAAGAATTGACAAATGGGACCTCATAAAGTTGCAAAGCTTCTGTAAGGCAAAAGACACTGTCAATAGGACAAAACGGCAACCAACAAATTGGGAAAAGATCTTTACCAATCCTATATCTGATAGAGGACTAATATCCAATGTATACAAAGAACTCAAGAAGTTAGACTCCAGAGAACCAAATAACCCTACTAAAAATGAGGTACAGAGCTAAACAAAGAATTCTCAACTGATGAATATTGAATGGCTGAGAAGCACCTAAAGAAATGTTCAACATCCTTAGTCATCAGGGAAATGTAAATCAAAACAACTCTGAGATTCCACCTCACACAAGTCAGATTGGCTAGGATAAAAGACTCAGGTGACAGCAGATGCTGGAGAGGTTGTGGAGAAAGAGGAATATTTCTTCATTGTTGGTGGGATTGCAAGCTGGTACAACCACTCTGGAAATCAGTTTGGCAGTTCCTCCAGAAATTGGACATAGTTCTACTGGAGGACCCAGGTATACCACTCCTGGGCATATACACAGAAGATGCTCCAACATGTAATAAGGACACATGCTCCACCATGTTCATAGCAGCCTTATTTATAACAGCCAGAAACTGGAAACAATCCAGATGTCCCTCAACAGAGGAATGGATACAGAAAGTGTGGTACATCTACACAATGGAGTACTACTAAGCTATTAAAAACAATGAAGTTATGAAATTCTTAGGGGAATGGATCTGGAGAATATCGTCCTGAGTGAGGTAACCCAATCACAAAAGAACACACATGGTATGCACTCTCTGATAAGTAGTTATTAGCCCAGAAGTTCAGAATACAGGAAGAACAACCCAAAAACCACAAGAAACTTAAGAAGAAGGATGACCAAAATGTGGACATTTCATTCCTTCTTAAAAGGGGGGAGAAAATACCCATGGAAGGAGTTGCAGAGACTAACTATGGAGCAGAGACTGAAGGAAGGACAATCCAGCCTAAATATAGCTGTCTCCTGAGAGGCTCTGACAGTACCTGACTAATACAGAAGTAGAGGCTCACAGCCATCCATTGAACTGAGTACAGGGTCCCCAATGAAAGAGTTAGAGAAAGGACCAAAGGAGCTAAAGGATTTGCAGCCCCTTAGGATGAACAACAATATGAACTAACTAGTACCCTCAGAGCTCCCAAGGACTCAACCACCAACCAAGGAGTGCACATGGAGGGACAGATTGCTCTGGCAGCATGTGTATAGTAGAGGATTGCAAAGTCGATCATCAATGGGAGGAGAGGTCCTTGGCCCTGTGAAGGTTCTGTGCCCCAGTGTAGGGAAATGCCAGGGCCAATAAGTGGGAGAGGATGGGGTGGCAAGCAGGGGGAAGGGGGAGGCAACAGGGGTTTGTTCTTGTTGGTTTTGTTTTTTGTTTCTTTTTTCATTTTTCATTTTTCTTTTTGTAGGGGAAACTGGGAAAGGAGAAATCATATGACATGTAAATAAAGAAAATATCTAATGAAAAAAAAAAGAAAGTAGTCTGAGCAAGCCATGAGGAGCAAACTAGTAAGCAGCTTTCTTCCATGGATTCAGGTTTCATTCTTACCTCCAGGTTCTTGCCCTTCTTGAGTTCCTGCCCTGACTTCCATCAGCAATAGATTGGTAACTGGCAGTATAAGATGAAATAAACCTTTTCCTCTCCAAGTTGCTTCTGGTCATGGCATTTTATCACAGCCATAGAAGCCCTAAGATAGAAAGAAGCTAAGACAGCCTAAAAGTTAGACATATTGTGCAAACATTTAAAATCATCTATTAAATATATTTAAAGATGGGAAGGGGGAGGGAACAGGGTTTTTTTTTTTCATTTTCTTTTTTTTTCTTTTCTTTTTTTTTTTGAAGGGGGAATATATATGTGTGTGTGTGTGTGTGTGTGTGTGTGTGTGTGTGTGTGTGTGTGTATTTTGGAAATCATGTCTAAAGAATTCAAGGAGGTGTTCTGGCACAGGCCTGCAATCACAGCACTTGGGAAATGGGAGAATGACAAGATTGAGGATAACCTGGACTATATAGTGAGTCAAAGACCATCCTGAGCCACATAGACACTGCCTTTTTTCACAGTACTAATGTCCAAGAGCTCAAGTGTGGTTAACAAGTAGACCCCATTTGTCAAATATGGATGGGGCCTTGGGTTAGATATTTACTACTTAATAAAAGTTAAAAAGAAGAATTCAAGGGAAGAATGGGAATGATGCTGCAGCCCATATAAAAGATCACTAGAGACAGGAGCTATAATTCATAATGTAAAGCATGGAACTATAAAGTAAAAAATAATTTAGTGGGTTGACCTAGTAGAAAAATCTAAGCTATGAAATGAAGAGAAAATCACTGAGCCAAAAGATAGATCAATTGAAATTATCCAGTCTGAGGAGCAGAAGAGAACAGTATGGACCCACATAAATAGGTACTGAGATTTCTTTCTATTAAAACCTGATGGTTTCTTACTAACACGTTGGTGATGTGCAAACAGTGCCACAGAAAGACAGTAGAAATAGCAGGAATGAAAAACATCTAAAGGAATAGTGGATAAAAAATAGTGGATTCCAAATTGGGAATGGAGAGATGATTCAGCAGTTATGAGCACTGGCTGCTCTTCCAAGGGACCCAGGTTCAATTCCTAGGACCCACATGGCAGCTCACAACTATCTATAGCTCTAGTTCTAGGATATCTGACATCCTTACAAAGACATATACGCAGGTCAAACACCAATGCATGTAAAATAAAAACTCAGAGATCCAAACATAACCTAGTAATTAAAATTCAGAGGAAAACTTGAAAGCATGAAGAGAAAGCATGACCTACCATGTACAATGGGCTCCCATTAACATTAACAGTGTATTTCATACCTCAGACTATAGCTTTTAGATGGCACTGGGATGGCCTACTCAAATACTCAAATAATTGTCAACATGAAGTTTTAGAACAAGCAAAGTTATCTGCCCATCTGTACACCAGCTATCTACGGGGAAAGGCCAGAGTTATAGGTCTACAAGGTGAAGCCAGAGCAAGGCGGTCTGCCAGGCCTTCTGCTGCTCTGGAGTCAGTAGCAGGCAGCTAAGGGCTAAGGTCATGACTACTGATCAGGAAGTGGCTGTGGTCAGGCTGGCACACCTGGCTGGTTGGGCCAGGTCGAGTTCCAGCTATGAAAGCTTCCTGAGAGAAAACTCCTGGAGTGTTACAGCTCAATAAGACAGGTGCTCTCAGACAACCTTTGGTGAAATAACTCATGTACTTTATTCCTTGTGGATAGGACCTTATAAACATTTGGGGATGGGTTTGAATCTAGAGGCAGGTGCTTTCTATTGGCTTGGTCTGAGATCTTAGGGATGCCTCATCACGTGGAAAAACTTCAGGTGTTGTCCTTACATGGCTGAGTGTCACAGCCCTCTGCATGGGGGTGTCGTGTTACATGTTCCAGGATAGAAAACTTGTTAGGAGTAGATTTAAATGTCTACCATTCTCATGAGAATTGCTGGGTTCCTGCATCCCCTCAACCTTACTAGGTTTTCTGTCTAGTGGCACGATGTACTGGAGATATCCTCCAAAAATTAAGTCAAGAGCAAGAGATTTCCAGATAGACAAAAATCTGAGAGGATGTGTCACTCCTGTACCTGTCCTAGAGAAGTTCTCAGACTGAAATGAACATATAACAGACACATTAATATGGAAATACAGAACATCAATAAAAGTATTTGTATAGGAAAGTATGTGTCAATATGGGCAGAGTTCTGTGTGTGCATGTTTTCTATTTGTCTATGGTCTAAACAATGACCACTTAAACCAATGATTGTGAAATTCTTGATGGACTTACAATGTATAGAAATACCATCTGTGATGACAGTCACATGAAATATGGGAGGGGCAGTGGAGCTGTGTTGGGTGGGTTTCCCTCTTCTTTTCAAATGACTTAATATCAATAAGAACTAGATTTTTTTAAGGTATAAACTGTAATCTTCAGAGAAGCCCCTAAAGCTAGAGTTGTCAGATAATCTAAGAATTTCCTCCTTGGCACACAATACCCAAAAGGAACTGGAAACGAGGTCATAAGAAGATTATTCATAAATGTAGAAAACACACAAAATCAGAATAACATAAATGATAACGATAATGAATAAAGAGGAATGTGGTGTGCCTATATAATGGCTTTGTTGGAGTAAACACATGAGCACATGATGATGGATTCTTTGCTAACAACACACATGTATTCATCTACCTTCTATTGGGTAGTTGTCGGGACTCCATAGAGAGAAACACACTAAAAAACTTCTGGTGCTGTGCTGCAGTTTCTTGCCACTTTCTTGGGCTCAGGCTGATTGGAAGGGTGATGTCAGCTGAGAAAGACTCACGTGCTGAGGCCAGACCTGTGGAAAGCCAGAGGTGTTTGGAGGTTATAAATAAGACTCGAAGAACTGAGCTAGGCTTGCTTATAGCACTACCTGTGTAATACTTGTGGGTCTCACATCTTTGCTGATCTTCACTTAGCTGAGAGAGGCATAGCCGAGAATTTCTGCTGGTGTTCCTCTTTGGTCTCTTCTGCTTATTAGAGCCGAGGCTGAGGCCTTGTCTTCTCTGCTAGGCAATGCCACTGCTGCTGATTCCTGTTTGTTATTCCAACTCTCCTGAACCAGACTGTTGGTGTATCCATAAAGTGTTTTTGAGTGGATTGGGCTGTTGCTGCTGACCTGTAAACTGAACTGCCAATTTCCAGACAACACAAACAGGAGTTGCTCCAAAGAACCTTTCTAAACAGGTTCCTTTCTTTCCCACTACCTCTGGTGGGTGGTGGGCTAAAAGGAGGTTAAAGTGTTTAAGAACCATCATTAAAAATAGGCTTTGAAAGAATTAATGTTATATAATAGAATATTGCTCAATAATAAATGGAATGAAATGCTAATACATGCTGCAATATGGATAAACCTAGAAAGCATTACGATTAGTGAAAGTGCTGGTTGCTAAAGCCTGTGCTTTGCACGGTTCAGTTTCAAATTTCCATAGATGGAAAGTGGGCTAGCAGTGTCCAGCACCTCAGATGAGTACAGGAGGATAAGGTATGAGTGTGTAGGGGACATGGTTTCTCTAGGGGATCAAAGCAATGTTCTGAAATGGGGTAAATGAAGCAAAGGTGCACCGTCTAACACACAAACACTCATATTTACACTTGAATGGGGTGACATTTATAGTGCATGAGCTATATCTCAATAAATCTATGCTTCAAAAAAAATAAATGGACAAAGGTTTCATAGGCACTTTATAAAAGAGCACATATAAATGGCAATACACCATGAAAACATGCAGTATGCCATTAGTCATGGGAAAATGAAAACCAGCACACACCCACCAGGATGCCTAAAATTAACAAGACTGACAATACCCACTTTGGAAACTGCATGAACCAACTGGGCCTCTTATATGAGGCTGGTGGGAGTGTAACATGATACAAACACTCAGGAGAAATGTCAGCAATGTATCCTAAAGCCAAAAGTAGGCCCACCTCAAGGCAATTCCACTCCGAAGTCTCTATCCTACAGAAATGGGTAGTAACATTTATCAAAAGATACACACAAAAATCAACATTATGGATTCAATAATAACAGTAGAAACAAAATATAAAACTTTACTTTCAAGACAGAATGGAAAAATACATGGTAATATCTTCATGCTCTTGAATGCTGTGAGTTATGAAGTACACATATCTTTAAAAGTCCCCAAAGATGCATATTTAAGATCAAGCTACTATAGATATATGTGTCTAAAATTTGAAAAAAAATATTGTCTTAAAAGATGAGGTGTTAACCTTGAGATGGTGTCGTAGTAAGAGCTGGTGGGTGGCATCCTAGTGTGCTTTTCATTGCAATAAAACTGACCCAAAGCAACTTAGAGAGCAAAGGATGTATTATCACAGGATATACAGTTAATCCTCAAGAGCACCCAAGGCAGAAAACTCCAGATAGGAATCTGGAGGCAGGAACTGAAGCAGAGGCCACAGAGAAATTTCACTCACTGGCTTGCTTCCTTTAGTTTGCTCAGCTACCTTTCTAATACAGTCCACGCCCTCCTGCCTAAGGATGGCGCCACTCACAGTGGGCTGGATCCTCCTAAATCAACTAGCAACAAAGAAAATGCCACTCATACATACCCACAGCCAATCTGAAAGATGAAATTTCTCAGTTGAAGTTCCCTCTACCCAGGTACTTTAGTTTTTGTTCAGTTAACAAAAACTAGCCAGCATAGATTGTGCTAGCTGTGTTTGCTCCTTGACCTATATAAATGATGATCATTAAATTAGTTCATGATCATTCAATTTTAAATATTCATAAAATTATTATTACAGTTAATTATGGGAGCTTGTATCACACTGAATTGTGACTTTCCTAATTTCCATTTTTCTTAGCTATCATTTCACTATTCATTTTTACTTTATTGAATTTGAATCAGAAAGTACAGTTCATGTGATATCGATTCCCAGAAGTCTACTGTGTATTTGTTTATGGATCTGTGTGATCAGTGTTTATTCATTAATATTTGTCTGTGTTTAAAATTAATATTCATTATGTAACTTTTGCAATTCTGTCCATGAGGCCAAATTTATTAAATGTGTGGTTTGATAATTTTATCCTTCATAGATTTTCTTGTGCCAGATCTCTGTGTGATTGAAAGATCCTTGGAAACTGCGACTGTAGTGGTGGGTTTGTTAATTTATACTTCTGAGTTCCACAAGTTTTTCACTTTATTTGGCAGCTCTGATATGCTGAATTCAAGCATTCCTCCTTCAAAGTAATGCTCCTTAATCCTGTGGCTGCTGTATTTCATGTACTGGTGTGGTGATGCCCATTTTTGTTGTTGACCAGTTGTCTTTTATTGAAGGTGGGGGACAATTTCAAACTTGCAGAAAAGTTGTAAAAAGAGCATGTTGGTTTCAATGACATCTTCTGCAGACTCCTCATTGGGCAATGTGTTCATCTTCATTCTCCTTCTCACTCTTTCTGTTGGGCACCTTCCCTGAGAAGAAGGATGCAGAAGTTCTTTTGATTATTAACCTGGTGTATAACTCTTCCTTTTAGATTGTTACACGTAGGTTTTAGTGTGTTTTTTCCTCCTTCCTTCTTTTCTTTTTTCTGGGGAGGGGGTAGAGCCTAAAGCTTGCTGCAAATTCCAGACTGATCTTGAGTTTTTGATCCTCCTGCTTGAGCCTCCAGACTGCTGGTATTACAGAAATGCCCACTATGCTGGTTTATCTGTATAATTCCAGTGAAGTTTTGTTAGATTAATATTTATCTTTCTGTGTAGAGTTTAGCTCTACATAAATACTTTTTAAATATACACCATTTTATTTATCCCTGTCATCTTAGATCATATGTTTATTTGTACAGTTCTTTTCCCCTTGAGTTAAGTATTCAGTGTATAGTCTAAGCTGGCCTTGAAGTCACACAGTGCTGGTATTGAAGGAGGATACCACCATGCCCAGCCTTGGTCTACTTTTTTTTTTCAAATTTTCTCTTTTCTCTCCTTATCTTCTTCCAGATGACAACTTCTCAAGTTAAATGCTCATTTATCTATAGAGCGCTTCACCCATGGGTCAGTTTTGTTCTCCTAGAAAATGAAAGGGACAAGAACTGTGTGTATTAGTTAATTTTATACCACTCTCATCAAAATTCCTACAAGATCATCTTAAGAGAAGAAGGCTTTATTTTGACTCATGACTTTAGAGGAATTAGTCTACTACTGTGTGGAGAGAATAAGAGCACAGTAGTTAACAGTAGCCACAGTAGTGGTTAGGAAGTTCAGTGCAAAGAGGCACATAAAACAACCACGTCAAGATGGCCTCTAAGAACGCTCCCCCACCTCAGTGACTTACTTCCCCCTATGACTCCACCTTCTATCTTCGATGCTTCCCAATAATATATCATGTTATGAATCCACTAAAGGATTAGTCCACTCACTGGGTCAGAGCCTCTGAGATTTAAATTATCTGGAAATGCCCAGCATCTCTATAGGAGTGTTTTGCTCATCTCTGAGGCAATTCTCAGTCTAATCAAGTTGACAATCAAGATTAATGCTCACAGCAGAGCTTGACACATTGACAAGATATTTGTGGATAAAGTTAACACCAGGTGTGGGTTGATGTAAGCCTGCAGAAAATAGTAGAGTGCAGATAAACACTGAAGCTACTTGTTTGCTGGAGGAAAAATACCACCTGTATTATGAAAGATGTTTGTCATCCCTCCCAATTAGAGTACTATAAGGGAATGTCAAAATATGAATGCTGTACCTCTATGTGTTAAAGTAACCCAGACTGCTTGACTGCTCTGTCTGTAGACGCCCCATGGTGGTGACTGGCCTGAAGAGGCTGTGTGTCTTATAAAACACTGGCTCATGCAACAGAGTGAAGATGCTATGCATATTGTATATGCTTCATAGTTACAAGTTAAGGAAACTTAGTTAAATTAATGAACAAGTGAATCTCATAAGTCTAAGTGCCAACTTGGGTCCACAACTGACTCGCTCATCTCCTGGTGCTTCACTCTCTTTATGGTAAAAAATCTCTTCAGATATAAGAACTGTAGACCTGTATATACAATTAGCTGCTGTTAATATGGCATTTATTTCATTGATAATTCTTGGACTTTGTCAGTAGGACCATATCTTTGCTCAATCTATCATGCTAAAGATGTTAGAATTACTGAAATCGAAAGCTGAGCAGTGCCATGCTGTTAGCTGTGGTCCATGAGGCGATCGACTTAACCCTGCAGTTGGCATGAGCCTGGAGAGTTCTGGGTTTCCTCTTCCTCTCACAGGCACTATCACATAGAGCATCCAAATGGTTGCTTTCTGAGAAGAGTCATCTCTGTGTAGTGTCTCAACATCTTTCTCCTTATCGCTTTCTCCCTTGAGATTACAGAAACCTTTAAATAAACTAAGCAACAATATGTAAAGACTCTTCACAAAGAAGACCATCAAATAATGATATAATCTGCTGTACCATTTTATTATCTGGTGGCTATAGGAGTGGGGCCTATGTATGGGTAAATTAAGTGTACTGGATTACACTAGGGACTGGTATGGACTGAGGGAAAAGAATGAATGAAGTGTACTGGATCACACTAGAGAATAGTGGGGACCGTGAAGAGAAAACTTGTTCTGAGGGGAGCTCCCTTTCCAAGCTCTAACCAATTGCTACCATGAAGAACATATGTCTAGAACAGCTAGACAGTTTTCAGACTTTCCTCCAAAAGACAGAACTACGGGGTAGCTTCAGTTAGATCGTAAACTCATTTCCGATTTTGTCTGAAAAGTTCACTGTGTGAACCTCACTCAACATTGCAGCCCATCCCCTCAGCTCCTGCATGCTGCTTTGTAGAGTGTGTGTGTGTGGCATTCTCCTTATTCTCTTCTCTGGGAAGACCGTATAATAGATTTAAATTCTCATCTAAAACACATTTGTTAGTAGCTACTTTGCCACACTAACAGTAAATAAAGTTCAATCCTAAGAGTTTGGTTCAGTAAGGGTGACAAGGGTGACATTTAGTTAACAGGAAGTCGTTTGTCTGAGAGTCTATTGTGAGTATCTAGGAGTCTATATTTTGTGAAAAAATGGTTGTAAAATATGATGCATCTTTAGAAGCTTATTTAAAAGTGGATTAATGAATACATAATAAAGAATAATAAAATAGGAACGTGTTTAAGATACAGCACACAGAAAGAGACTTATCTCTAAGTCTAGACATCTTGTTGAGTATGTTGTCAACACAGCTGAATCTCATTTCTTTCATGGTTTACAGACTGGATCTAGTAGGTCTTTCTCTGAAGCAGCTTGTGATGTCTGTTAGCATGAGTAATAAATCAGGCCTTAGTTCCATCTAGTAAAACAAAAAAAATTATTCAGAACCTCAGTTCCAGGAAAGCCATTGTGTTGGAGGAAAGCAGAGAGTCCAACACTAGTGTGGGATTGATACAGGTGAATTGAGTGAATGCTGTAGGTGCTAAGAGAAATATCTGAAGGATGAGGCAAAAACTTGGGAAGGGAGGTGGCCAAGTATTAAGGGCTTGGTGTGCATCTGAGTGTGCTTGTGGGGACCTGAGTTTGGATCTCCAGAAACCATGTAAAATTTGAGCATGGCACACACAAGGGACCAGAGAAGGCAGATTTCTAAAGCTCATGGCCAGCTGCTCTAGTCAAATCAGTGAGTTCCAGGTTCAGTAAGAGACCCTGTCTCAAAAGACAAGGTGGAGAGTGATTGAGGAAGACACTCAAAATCACCCTCTGGCCTCCATATGCACACAGAAGCATGTGTACCCCCACACATTTAATGGGAAATAGCATAAGACTGATAATGAATTTGTCTTGTAATTAGGAGAAAAGGGGATCATGTCTATTAGATTTGAAAGTTATAGTGAATGTTTTTGAAAATAAAAAATGGTTGAATTTCATTTCTCAGAATATTAATGGATGAATAGAAGTCTGCTTTTATTTTTCATTTCTCAGTGTTTATAATTGCTTTATTATTTACAGGCAGAATAAATCATTATTTTAAAATTCACTGTATTTGATGTCATTCAGTTATAAGGGATATTATTCTGATTGTAAATGTTTAATCATTGGACATAAAACTGAAGTCTTCTACCATAAGCTATCACCATAAGGCCTTCTGAAGAGGCTATTACTGCTATGAATTTGACATAAGTTACTATATCCCTTCCTTTTAAAAGACTGACTGATATGTGTTGTATGGCTTTAATGGCAATATAAATTGACTTCATTCTTTTAAAAGGATGTATACTATAGTATTAAATATATCATAAGTTATTCAATAATTTCTTATTTTTAGACATGGAAGTCATTACTGTTGTAGATATCACCAACATTTCACATGCTTTTGCTTATACTCAAGCAAGTGTTTCTTTGAGTTACACATCAGTTGAATGTTATTTCATTGTATGAACAGCAGTATGTGTGTTTTCTTTTTCTTTCTTTTTAAATTGAAAATAGATCCTTCTCTCATATAACATATCCCAAACACAGTTTCTCCTTCCAGCTTCAGAAAAAGATCATGCAAATACAACTAATTGACAGAACCAAATTTATGTTTAGACACCTAGCAGCAAGAGAGTGTGAGAAATGGAGCTTTAATTCCCTAATATTTTTCAGAAGGAGGAAAAAGGGAAAAAACTGGAAGTTGAGGGAGTCAAACTCCCTATTGAAGAACACCTTCCTGGACTCAGTGTCCACAGCCAGGTTTGTGTATACATGAGACCTTCGAGAAAGCCATGCCTTGCTTAGTGGCTGAGAAATGGTCAGACTTCCGTTATTGGGGAAATCCAAGCTTTCACTCCACATACACCCTGCTGTGATATTTTTCAGGCTGGTCATGGATAATGATTTTGTTAGCATTTTGAGGAGAGTTGATGTATAGTTGTCATGGTTAGTGTCTGTTGCTAACTTGATGGGGTCTACAATCATCTTGGAGATAAACCCCTGGAAACACCTGTGAAGGATTATCCACATTAAGGCTAGCCTTTGAGAATGTCTGTAGCAGTGAGTTTAGCCACACCACTTTGTACTCCTGGTGGGTTCCACACTTTCAGCCACCCACCCAGGAACCCTTGAATCTGTGAATGAAAGACATACACACACTAGCTTATTTTTGAGATGCCTTGGTTAGCTCAAAGGCTGGGCAGTTCTAAGAACTCCTAACTCAACACCTTCTAATTCTATGATCTATCCTTGCTGCCTGGGTCCTTCTGGATGGACCCCCTAGTCTTTGCTACCCAAAAGTGTTCTGGGGGGCCTTAGTCCTCACGTACATTTCAGATGATTTTCCTTCTGCAGCTCTAAATCTGATCCATCTCCCTATAAAACATGGCAATTCTCCTCTCCCTCCTCCCTCCCAAGTCCTAGCCTGTGCAAATCTAAGGGTCTCCCTTTGGCCAGCCATTGGCCACTGGCATCTTGATTAATCAATCAAAAACCAATTGGAGACAAGGACCTTGAGGTTTTGGATGTACAGATTCCTGACTATATTAAAGCATCTCTGAGTGGAGATTCAGGTGAAAGAGAAAAAACAGAGACAAACACTATCATTTTTTTTCTCTGATTCCCTTTTTGGGGTTATGAATAGACAACCATCATCTTATTATGTAGAGTCTGACTATCTCAGAACTTCCTATAGATGCCAGGATGGTTTTAAACTTACAGAGATGCTCCTGTCTCTGTTTCTCAATGCTAGAATCAAAGGAGTACATGACTGCCTGGTGTTTCTTTCTCTGTATCCCCCTCTCTAGCTCCTTTCTCCTCCTACTCCTTACCTCCCTCCCTCCTTATGT
>JADRCD010191653.1:0-44027 GCA_019843815.1 Montemys delectorum | reverse complement strand
GTGTGTGTGTGTGTGTGTGTGTGTGTGTGTGTGTGTGTGTGTGTGTTTGCTGCAGTGCCTATGTAGAGGTACAACTTTGTGGAACTGCTTCTCCTTTTCCATATTTATATAGACTCAGGGAACTACTTGTAAGCTCTAGGTACAGGACTTTTAATGGCCATATAGATATGAAATTACTTCTTTTTTTAAGATTATTTTTACATTCCTTGATTAATTGACTGATTGTAGGAACCATACCACAACACATATTTGAAAATCAGAGAGCAACTTGCAGAAGTCAGTTCTTTCTTTCCACCACATGTTTTCCAGTGATAAACTCCAATCTTTAGCCTTGACAGGAGGGACTACCCATTGTGGTATCACATTTGCCCTTAAATTACTTCCTGAGTTCTGCCTATCCCATTCCATGAATTTAGATCCTTGTAAGTCTGGTTTATGATTCTAAGTCATTCCCAGCTGGTAAACTGACTCCTCAAAATAAAATAGACAAAAAATAAATAAATCTGTAAATCAAAGTTACCCACTGGTTAAAAAATTATCAATTTTGTGTTGATGATTTTTATAAACATCTATGTATCTATAACTGTCCTAACATACCCAGGACTTCCCAGAATTCTTAGTTTTATCTTTATTGTTTAAAAGAATTCATTTTTATGCAGTTAGGATAATTCTGCTTATTTGGGAATATTTTCACCAATTTTTATATTCTTCCTCATAATATAGCGATCTACCTGAAGGAAGAGAGGACAGAATGCCCAAGCTTCTAGAGGTGTTCCTTGAGCACTTCCTTCCGCCTTGCTCATGGGTCCCTCGCCCCAGATTCTTCACGAAGTAGCATCATGGAAGTGTTTAACTCTTTCAGATGCAGGACTCCAGCTTGTCCTTCACTGGAGAACAATCTTCCATGGGTGTTTGGGGCTGGGATCAAACTATCTTGGTGTTGTAGCTGATAATTTTCTTTTTTTTCTTGTCTGCCCATAAGATGAACAACACAGGAAGATTTCCCATGGCACCATGTTACAAAATGCACTCAGGTATGCTGAGTCCACAGATTCATTTTGCAAGAAAGGAAATTTAAGACCAGAGATCCTGTGCAGGTATATTTGAAGGACATTGGGACCCTTGCCCAATACTTCTTCCTCTGCCCAGCACAACTCCTTCACCAGGTTTAATTTCTGCATCTTTAAGGCAGAAGGAAAATGACCTAGGAAAAGACACTCTATGGGTCTGTGAAGTGGCTCAGCTCTGATCACAACTGGAAGTCTGGCCTCTAGTGCCCTCCATTCAGGTCACCCCATAGTATCTTTCTCTGTTCTGAACTGCTCTACCCTGGGGACATACTAGCTCTGTGAGCTCTTCATGGTTGTGTTATATGAAGCTTCCAGACAGTTGAGTTCGTCACATGACTGGTGTTAGCACCTGTACAATGAACTTCCACCCAAAGCCTGCAGCTCCCGGAAGCAAAGGGGGAAGGTAAGCCATTCTTCTCCTAACTCAACCTTTAGGGTCAAGGACCTAAGCAGCTCTTCAAAATGAGTCATGTGACTAGCTGAATTGGGAGCTGTGGGTTAACTTCCAGAGTATTTATCTTTCTCCACTCTTCCTCCTCAACCATGTCGTTAGGGTAGAGTTTCTGCCAAGTTTTACCCCCTTCACACAGCAATTATTTGTTGAGATCTAGGCTCTCCTGGTCACTGACTGGAGGCAGTGACAGACATGTACAATACAGTGAGGCAAGCACATTGCAGAGTGCTGTGCTGTAGGGCAGAGGTGATGGTCATCTAGGCCCCACTTACCCTCAGCTCCCCCTCAGTCTTTGTTTTCCCCTCTCCCTCTTCCGGTCTCCATCTTGCTCTCTTCCCTCTGAATATTTATTATTTTTCTACTCTCCTAGATGGTGTGAGACATTGACTCTGAATCCTTGTGACTCGAACCATACATACTTGGCCAAGATAGGAGAATCCATTTCGCCCAATTTTCTGATATTTTTGTTTCCTATACCTCCAGGATCCCAGTGGCCTTTACTGTCTCTTGGGTATCTGTCTTAGTTAGGGTTTCCATTGCTGTTAAGAGACACCATGACCAAGGCAACTCTTATAAAGGCAATATTTAATTGGGGCTGGCTTACAGGTTCAGATGTTCAGTCCATTATCATCAAGGCACATGGCAGGGTCTAGGCAGACATGGACTGGAGGAGCTGAGAGTTCTACATCTTGATACAAAGTCAGCCAGGAGAAGACTGGCTCCCACATGGCTAGGAGGAGAGTCTCAAAGCCCACCCCTACAGTGACATACCTACTCCAACAAGGCCACACCTCCTAATAGTGCCACTCCCTGGGTCAAGCATATACAGATCACCACAGTATCCAAGCCCTTGTTATTACATTCTGTCTTGGCTTCATTCTCTAGAAAGTGCTTCTCATCTCAGACTGCTTTCTAGCTTACTTCTCATGACTCCAACATCAAACTTCTCAGATCAACAGGAATCGAGAGAGATCTCACTTCCTCCCCTCACTTTTTACTGCAGGTTGAATTCTGCCCTCCAAAAACAGATGTTCAAGTCTTAAGTCCTGGTGCTTGTGAATGTGACTGTACTTGCAAATAAGGTTTTATAAAATAATTGAAAAGGGGTTTGCATTGGGCAAGGACGAGACCTAAACCAGGAGCTGCTGCCTTTACAAAAAGGGGAGAATAGTGCAGAGACAGAAAAATGGGGTGAATGGCATGGAAGAAGCAGAAGTTGAAAGGACACACCCACATAGCAGGCAAGGCTTGATCATGACCACAGATGTGAGGAAATGGCAAGGGGGCTCCTACCCTGGAGCTTTAGAGAGACCACAGCCCTGTTCATACTCTAATTTAGAGCCTTTAGCCTATCGAACTGCAAGGTGATGGTCATATGCTTTTTTAAGTCACTCATTGTAGTATTTTTCTCCGGTGGCCTAGAACATTGATAAATGGTCCTGGATATGTTTAGATTTGGGGGGTAAATAACTTTCAGTGCTTGGAGTTGCATGTACTATAGGTTTTCCTCTTCTGTAAATTGTTCCTATTTAAAGCACTTGAAGATCCTGGCAGAAACAAGACACTCTAGCACAGCTTCATGGACACGATAGATAAGTAACTAGAGAACCCACAAGCCACAGAATAAATAACTACAAAGTGGCTTATCTCTCTTTAAAGAGTCTGAATAAAAATGCATAGATCCAGTGACTGGCAAGCAGGAGGCCATGGGCCCATGAAATGCTATAAAGTCAGAGCTGTCCTCATGTTCTAGGACAGTGGTTCTCAACCTGTGGGTTGCAACCCCTTGGGGGTTGACAGAGCCTTTCACAGGGGTCACCTGAGGCCACAAGAAAACACAGATACTAACATTATGATTCATAATAATACCAAGCTTATGTTATGAGGTAGCAACAAAACTAACTTTATGGTTGGGGGGGGGGGGGGTCAGTACACCATGAGGAACTGTATTAACGGGTCCCAGAGTTAGGAAGATTGAGAACCACTGAGCTAAGAGAACATACCTTGTTTTCATTTTGACTTCTATGAAGTGTCAAAATGCTGTTACTATTGCCACTTGACTGATTAGAACGTTGAAACTCAAGAGTGGTAGGGCCTTTCTAGAGTGAAGCTCTGTGACCTATGTCCCACCTTGATTCTCCAGAGCAGCTGTGAGCTTGAGAAGTTGCTGAAAGCACCTGCATACAGTTTCAAAAGGCTCTGAACTTGGAGCTAACGCCTGGATTCTAAACTTAACTCTCCCTGGTGACTCTGATGCCAGCGCTACAAGTAGGAAAAATATGGCACTGCCCTCATCACTAGGTGTTCTTGGTCTTAACTCTTTGATATTGTCTTGCTGGATGTTCTTACACAACTGACTGTCTCACTGAGCTGAATATCTCTGAGGCCATGGGGGAGGTGCTGATCCCTGCTCTGCTTGGCCCACAGTCTTGTTTGAATCTAAACCAAAGTCACAAAGTGGAAGTCATGTGGTTTGCAAACTGTAGAGCCAGAGATGGGATTCTTTAATGCAGATCAGTGTTTTGAGCGCTTGAGAATTGTGCTAGCTTCCTGAGATATAAACAGAAATGACTGGTATCTATTTTTGCACTCAGCAACTGAAGGGTGAGCAGCTCCCATGGGCCCTGTACTGTGTTGTGTGTTGGGAATAAGTTTATGTTGAGACAAATCAGGTTCTGTGCTGACAAAACTGCTCACCGTATGTAAGATAGATGGATGTTCTAAATGTGAATGCAATGAGCCCTAGTGTCCTATCAAAGCTGTAATGGAGGCATTAGAGGGTGCTATTAGTACACTTAATGGGGCATCTTAACCTGGCCTATGAATCTCAAAGGTCACTCCCAAGGAGAGGATATTTAAGTGTCTTTGAGAAGTACCTAGATTGAGAAGCTGGGTACACAAACAATGTTCAGTGATGATCATTTATTTAGAAGGTAGAGATGGGAGTTTTGCCATAGCTCCATCAGTCAAGGTAGATTTAATGCCCATAGCAGAATACTTTGTGTCTGTTTTTCTCCTCCCAGTAATCTCTGTCTCTCCCATACACAGATAGACACAGACACATATACACTTGCATGAGTGCACATACAACCACACATATACGCACACACTAATGATTACACACATACATGGTTCTGGCTAATTTAGCACTTAAAGTACAAACCACACATGGGCTCCTAACTCAGCACACATTTGCCAGTCTGTGCACGGGATGCTATCGACAAAGGTTTCTGTTCTAGCCAGGTGAGAGCATTCAAACGAAAGAGAAAGGAGCAGGGAGGGGAAGTGCAACCACTGGCTAGTGAGCAAGGTGCAAGGGAACTTCTAGCAGAGAAAGGGTTCTCTTCCCAGGCAGTGTTACAGCTCTTTTAGGACAGAGGCTCTCAGGCAATGGAATAATTCTCACACACCTTTATTCCTATTGGATAGGATCTTATATACAATTTTGGGGTGGGGTGGGGTCTGACAGCAGGTGCTTCCTATTGGCTTGCTCTGAGATGTTAGGGATGCCTCATCTACGTGTGGAGGGGCTAGGGGGCGATGCCCCGACTTGAATGATGGTCATATCGCTCTCTGTGTGTGTGTGTGGGGGGGGGCTGTGGCTATGTGACAGGGGCCTGGTGTCAGGAGCAGGTGAAGCTTCTGCTGTCCCTATGGATCCCTGGGACTTCCAACTCAGTTCAACCTTACCAGGCTTCCTCTCATCGTCCTCCGCCCCATACCCATTCATGCTGTTGTTTTAAAATAGCTCATATCTCATGACTAGATCTTTGACGTTTCACAAATGAAATAAAAGGTTTTCCTCTTATGAGTAAGACTTGTCCACAGGCAGAAGACAAAGGATTGAGCAAGATGTCTGAGCAGGTCCCATGACCTTCCGAAGGCAACTCTCTATCACACCCTGTCTTCTAGGCGAGTGAGTCCCTGTGGCCCCTTGGAACATTTTCCCTTTAGCATGTGCCATCTCTGCCTCTCTTTATCTATTCCACCAGAAGAGCAGTAACCATTGTTCACTACATTTAGCCTCTAAAAGTGTCTTAGCCTGTACCTGGCACAAATCAGGATCTCAGCCAACACTTGTCTCAGCCAGCACTCCTCTCTACTTAGCCTCCAGCCCTATGGCAAAGAGCACTGGCATTTTCTACTTGGTGCACGTGAGGAGCTGTACACAGATGAATGCGTGGGCTTTGTTGTTTTTATTGTTATCACTGTCTGTTTTGTTTTGACATTCCAAAGGAACATTTTGGTGCCACTATGATAACAATCACAGTCCTCTGCTTAAAAACATGCCCATGGCCTGGCCAGAGGAGCAATAAATAAGCCCAGAATCAAAAGTTTAAGGAGAATAAAGTCAGTCGTCATCCATACTATCACACTGTAACACTGTGACAGCAGACATTAGGAGATCCTAATATGAAGTACTCAAATCAAATAATTTCTCAATGTTGTGAAAAAAGTACTTAGTATGATTTGTGGACCTGGGCCACCTTTGACATCATCCTTACAGGCCAGTTTTTACATTGTGGTTGGTTACTTGTTTATATATTTGGACATTTCTTGTTAGGCTTCACCGTTTGCCAGATATACTAAGCATGGTAGAGGGAAGATAAGAAAAAAAAAATAGATGTTCACAAATAGCCCACAGCCATGGAGAAAGATAATGATCTCTGCTAGAACTAGAAGGCTGAGTTTGATAGGTGAGTACTAGTGAGCCAGTTTAAGAGTCTTTCTCTTGGTGCTAGACAGTAAGCTATGGGAATCAAGAGAATAGGCCTCCTTCTTGCTCAAATGCTTTCCCAATGCTGAGCTGTGTCTGGTATGTAAGAGAAAGTTAATCTGTGCTTGTAGGGTGAGGATAGTTCCACCTATGTAAGAGTATTAGAGAGATAGAAAACGCTTAATCTTACTTAAGAGAGCTACATGATCAAAGCTAAGAGGAACCATAAAAAAGTGTGCTTTCAGCTTCAACTTCCATGCAAATTTACATATGAGGACACCTACAAAAAGGGGAAACGGTTTGCTCAGAATCACAGTGTTGTAGGCAGACAAATGCCCTGCCTCTCCCCCTTCATAACTGTATTTGCCTGTATTTTTTTTATATAAGTAGTAAGGGTAAGATATGGTCAGAGTGGGCTCTAATCTAATTTAACTCCTGTCCATACAAGGAGAAGGAATTAAGATAAATATGCATGCAACAGAGATCTGAGAAGGAACATGAAGAACATGACCATCCACAGGCTAAGGAGACCAGCCTCAGAAGAAACCAAGCCTGCTGAGACCTTGGCCTTCGGCTTCCAGCAGTCAGCTCTATATGACAATAACGCACTGGCCCTTTGGCCATTCACTAGCTACTGCTTTTTTATGGCAACCCTGAAACCCTAACACACAGTGAGAGTATAAACTAGAAGCCGGGTTTGCTG
The DNA here is from genome assembly GCA_019843815.1 of Montemys delectorum. Classification (NCBI taxonomy): domain Eukaryota; kingdom Metazoa; phylum Chordata; class Mammalia; order Rodentia; family Muridae; genus Montemys; species Montemys delectorum. Next base: position 37,083 of record JADRCD010191653.1, on the reverse strand, counting down.
AATCTCCATCCTTTCCCCTTTACACAGCAGCACCCAGCTGGTTCCAACCAATGCTTTCCCAATCCCAATCCTGAGGAGGAGCGTGGCAATTATGACACTAACTAACCCATTTACAAAGCCTAGAGTGTACCAAGCTGTCCTCTACACACTTCACACACATCAATTCACTTAATTCTTTCAACATTACCATGAAGTAAACATCATTTGGTATCCTATTTACAAGTGAGAGAACTGAAGGATGAAGATAGAGTGGCATTTTTAAAGATCACAAAAATCACTAAAGGCTGCAGCAGTGAGCCAAGCCTGGGCAGCTTCAGGAGCTCACACACACACATTCATGCTTGTCTACTGGGGCATGTCTACAAAGGTATTCTCAAAGGTGAGAAACGGGGACAGCCCTTGGCATTACTAGGCTCCCTTCCATAGAGGAATTAGACACAGATGTGCTTATCTTAACCTGGAGTAGCTTGTTGAAGGGATGAAACTAAAGAGCAGAGTGGATTCAGGATTCAGTAAGAAGTGGGTGTCAGAAATTATTCAGTGCAGACTCTTCCGGTATGTCAGGACATCAGAACAAAAGCATTATTAGTTAGTCCTTAAAGACGAAAGAACCAAAACTACCTCAGCTGAAGCACTAACTAATAAAAGAAATGAGATTGAACCCCCTCTCTGCCAAGCATTAAGCGAATTGGTAGTTTATGGAATCAGCTAAAACTATCCCATGGATTAGATATAATGTATGCGGAGCACTGGTACAGTTCCTAATGCACGCTAAGTGATCAATAAACAGACATCAGATTAGGTAATGATCAGGGAGTGACCACATTACAAGGTTCTCTCCCCTTTGAAACCCTCCCGGGGCTTCATCCTACGCTATCCAAATCACCTGTCTTTTCCTCTTGCTCTGGAGGAAGTATCATCTGCCCATCCTTCTATTTGTCATTCAGTTTGCTCTGCATAGCATCATAAAAGTTGATGACACATTCGTACATCCACCCATCTACTCACTGTAATTATGGTAAGTAGTTTCTAGGTCTCAGTGCTGTGCTGGGCACTAGGAGTTCCTAGACAAACACAACGTGTTTCCCATCCTCAGTGGGTGTAGGCTTTGTGGGTAGCCTGTGGTGTGCCCAGTAAGTAGGGCCACTGACAATAATAATACATTTATAATTTTACTGTTTCAGAGTAATATTTTTTCCAGGGGTAAACCTAGTACTTTTTTTCCAGACATTTATTTCATGCTTTATACAACGTAAAGTCACAATATTAATTCTATTCTGATTTAGCCTTTAAAGATCTAACCAAGCTGGGCTTGGTAACAGACACATCAAGGGATTATTACAAAGAACTGTGTTGAGTGCAGGCCTAGCAAAGCCCCAATGTTTTTCTGGATGCTGAGGTGGGAGAGAGCTCCCCACTGGTAAGAACCAAGAGTAGTCTTGATTCATAGCCACCAATCTGTGCAAGACTTACATGCCAGCTCCTCCACACAGTCCACCAAAAGGGGCAGGTGAGGCTTGTCCAGTTATATCTCCACCCTCCCTGTAGAGCTCTCATGTTTTCTGCTTTCTTTTTTCTTAAAACATACTTCGTCTCATTTATTAATTTATTTGTCTTGGTGGTGGGGGGTGGCCTGGTGAGGGAGCTTTGTGTGGGTGTGTCTAAGGATCAGTGGAAAACATCAAAACTTTTCCCTTCCCACCATGATCCTGGAGAACAAACTCAGGTTGTAACACTTGTTGGCAAGTGCCTTTACCACTGCTCATAAATTCTGCTTTCTATGAGGAACCAGGCCCTGATGGTAGAGGTACCTTGCTCAAGAGCACATGACTGAAGAGCAGCCAGACAGTTCAACAGCTAACATCTGTGAGGTTGTCCATGAGACACGATGCTCTTCATCTGCCAAAACCTCTGCTGTGGAACTGTGCATACTTTTCCTCAGTTAATTTTCCAAACGCTTACATGAAGTTGTTCTTGGCTCCATTTCACAGTTGAGAAGACTGAGGTGAGGGAGAGATTTCCACAAGGACATCTAGTTTTTAAGTAGCCTACTCCGGGACCTTGGAATAACAGCCTGAACATGCACCTGTAGAATCTTCTGAGTGGGACCCTAAAGTGGTGCCAAGGGTGGGGCTGAAGGAAAGAACGTAGCGGGGGCGGGGGGGGGCGGAGGGCGGGGATGACCAGCAGTTCTCTAGAGGCGAGAAAATCCCGCCCCCATGAGAGAGAGAGGCCGGGGATTGGCTTCTCGCAGCGGATTGGCAGCGCTGGGATGCGCGCAGTTAGGAGGGCGGAGCGCGAGCCGGAAGTGGGCGAGAGGCGGCTGAGGCGTGCTGGGAGAGCCGCGGCCGCCGATTTGCGCTGGAGCCGCAGCCGCAGCCGCAGCCGGGCGGGCGCGGGGCGTGATGGAGGGCCCGGGCCTGGGCTCGCAGGTGAGCGCGGCTGGACGCGGGCGGCGGTGGGGACCTAAGCCGCGGCCAGGTGAGGCGCTTCCGCAAGGACGGCGGGACCTGGGCCTTGGCCACACTAAGAAAGATGCTGCTTGTCCTTCGAGGTGGCCGCAGAGCGAGGCCGGGCGTTCCTACTGCCTCCATCCGGCGGCTGGACGTCACGCACCGGCGCCTAAGTCGGCTGGAACCTGTAAGGTGTCAGGTGACACACCTCAGATAGCACAGCCAGCCTTAGACCTTAGCCTGGAGTCGGAGAGATTCCGTTGAGAAATTTCCAGCCCTAGCGCCTAGGCTGCCGCCTTCTCTCCACCTTGTACTGTCCTTAGCTCTTGTTCCTACCCCCCTCCTTTCTACTCCTTGAAAAGCATCGAGGCTGTGGAGGCAGGAGGAAGGGAGCTCCATGGTACCATCTGCAAAATCCCAAAGGATTCGATTCTGAGAAGGGCTAGATTAGTCCCAGAGGACAGAGGAGGCCAAAGGGGAAGCTATAAAAGCCAAGAGAACTAAGAATTTGTCCCATTGATTGTGACCTCTAAAGACGAATAACTGGCATTGAATAGATTCCCACTTAATATTTTCAGGCTTCTTCAATCCTATTAAATGTTTAGCATGTGCTGCATGCATTTATTGCACCTTTTTATCCCAGCACCAAAGTTCTTAAGCATTTACAGGTGAGTAAACTGACTCAGTCTCTAATTCGAGTTAAGCCAGAAGTAGATTTGTTTTCTTCAAGAAGTTTGAGGTAACCACATGGCTTGGACTCTTTAAAACAATTTTTCTCCAATCCCAAGAGTGTTTTTCCTACCTCTCTATTTTTCTTCTTCAACCAGTTTGGTGTAGGTTTAAGTGGAAAATAACATGCTGAGATGTTTTTATTGGGAGTTCTTGCATTTTAAAAGAAATAAAAACGGTGTGCAGGGAGCCTGAATTGCTATGAAAGAGCATAGACTCTTTACATGAAACAGTGTCTCATTATTTTTCCCAGGCTCAAACGTTGGTAAGAGTAGGCCTCATTTCTTAATTACTGTCACTCATTAATAAAAGCCTGTGAGAGCTTAGGCTTACTCCTCCATACTGAGGGGAAAATCACCCTGCTCAAGTTCCATGACATCAGTAGGGAGAGGATGGTTTTAGAGGTTGAGGTTGATGAAGCAAGATAGACTATTGTTAATGATAATTGCTGTTGCTACTTTCTTCAGTTATGTGAGGAGTTTACACTTCTTAGAAATCCCCCAGTCTTGGTCTTCTCTACCCACTTTGTGAGCTAGGTAAGAGTGAGTATTTCTAATTTTAAAAGTGAAAATGGACACTCAAGAAAATGTAGTCACATGCTAGAGAGTAACTGAGTATCACAGCCAAGATTCCATTCATTCATCTTGTAAATGTGTTTTGAATGTCTCCTGGAAGTTGGACTCTGTTCTTCATGAACAAAACAGACACGCAGCATCCCTTTTGTTGAATTTGCTTCTTAATACTGATTTTGTGTGTGTGTGTGTGTGTGTGTGTGTGTGTGCGCGCGCGCACGCGCGCGAGAGAGAGAGAGAGAGAGAGAGAGAGAGAGGAGAAGGGGGGAGAGAAGTTTGGTTCTCAGTTATGTTTAATACCTCACCTTTTACAGTTTTGTTTGCTCAGGAACTCCCAGCTACCCCGGGCTATAAGCTGTAATACTTACTCTATCTGAAGTCTCTCCTGAGTGTTGATGTGGCTTATTCCTCCATTTCTATGTCTTCAGACAAATCTCACCACAGTGTAGCATTTTGATGCCCTTATACTTAAAATTGCCGGCCTTCCTCATTGTCATCACTAACAATAGCGCTCCCTGACCTCCCTCTTAGTTTCATATTTCTCCCCAGCATTTAATATCGTGCAATATGCTGTTGAGCCTGATGATGCGCTCTCTCTCCTCTGCTGAGTATAAGTGCCATGAAGGTAGTGATTTGTATCAGATGCGTTAATCATTGCTTTCTGTCAAGTATAAAAAAAATGAATCTAACACTAGTGTTCACCCAATAGTGAGTTTAGAAACTTAACTCTGATACTTCTGTTAATATTGTGACAAATTTTAATGGTTTTCTGTCATACCTCCATACCCCCATTTTATTTGCTAGTCAGCCTTACCAGAGTTTTCCACATCATAATTTTCTCTCAGAATTCACCGTAACTTCAAGAATGTTTAACTATTTTAAAAATAATTTGATTGTATCATAATTACCATATAGCTTAAAGATGCTCAGTTGAGCATGCTCAAAAGCATGATGGCATGGAAAACAGCCGTTGTTAACTCTTGGACCTGTGCATCAGAAATGTAAATATAGTGGTTCAGGTTGGTTCATCTCCCTGTTCCATTGTATCTAGAGCCTCAGCAGGAAAGACTTAGGCTAGATGTGAATTGCTAGCTAGGACTGGTATTACCTAGGAGTGTCTTTACTCACAGATCTGGCCACTGATGCTGATTCTCTACAGATACCTGGTCTTCTGCACAGCATGGTAGCTGGATTCCAGAAGAAGTGTGTCTTAGGAGGCAAGAAGAGAGAGGAAGCTTCCAGTTTCTAAAGCCTAGGCTTACAAACTGGCATAGCAGCATTTCTACAATGTTTTATTAGTGAAGCAGTTCACAGAGGTTAGAGTCAGGAGAAAGTGCCATAGACCTTCACCTCTTGACCTTGAAAATAAGAAAAACTGGGGACTAATTGTATAAAAACTGCCACTGGTGTAACCTTCATACATAATGTTCAATTTTGACCCTTTTCTTCTCTGTGGAGAAGTATTTAGCTATATATGTCTTTCTTGTTATTCCTTTTTTTATCCTTCTCCCCAACAACCCATGCATCTTATTAAAAAAAAAAAAAAAAAAAAAAAAAAAAAAAACATGGTATACTTGAATCATTTGTGAACTGGAATCCTAGGTGGACCAGAGAAAACCAATGGATCAGAATCATAGACTATTTAGAGCCAGTTTTCTTGCGTTTGAATAGATTATAATTACTATGATACAGAAGGAGTCCTAAAAGGTTCTTACTTTTCTTTTAATGTAGCTAAGTACCTGTTGGTTTTGGCTACAATGATTCTGTGTTTGCTTATTTAGCAGATAGTTCCACACAAACCTATTCAAAAGAGCATTATGGTTCTTGTTCTGGGTGAGACGAAGGGATAAAAGCCTATCTCTCTCTCCCACTGAATGTAGATAAGAAGTCTGGCAGACTTTAAAATGTCTCTGGAAGGACCCTGGAAAAGTAACTGGTAAATCATATTAAAGACAACCAGAAATCAAACTCCACAAACCCAGCAGAAAATTTACCTTTGTCACCTCTGGTTTGCCCTTGCTACAGACTTGAGCCCTGGAAGAGGACATTCCTGTAGACAGAACATTGCAGAGCAGTGTAATTCACTCAAGAAGCAAGAAAGGGATCTTTTGGCAGCTTCAGTGCTAGAACTTTCCTCAGTAGCTGAAATAATTGAGATTTCATGGGTAATTTCTGGAATTGAGCACAAAACCAAAATCTTGAAATAATAAGTTGATAAACTGGACAACAAAATTTAAAACTTACCAGATAATCAGTTCTTTTAAGGAAAGGAAAGCTACAGTCCAGGAGAAAATATTTTGAAAATCACATATCTCTTGTACTTATCTAGATTGTTTAATATCCAAAAACTCTTAAAACTTAACAGTAAGGAAACAAAACGCACAGATGAAAAATTGCAGGCGGACATGTTAGTACATATCTATTAACCCAGCTCTTAGGAAGCTGAAGCAGGAAGATCACCAGTTAGAGGGTAGCTGTGAGGCCTTGGACCAAAAGGAGAGGGTGGCAAAGACTTGAACAGAAACTTCCTAAAAGGTTTGCAGAAGACAGATTAGCACATGAAATAGTGCTTAGCATCATTTGCCCTTAGGGATATGTAAATTAAGACCCTTATGAAATATACTATACCTCTGTTGTGCTAACAGTTGACTAAATTGATGATCTTTTAAAGTCTCTTTCTGGTTCCCAGATTGGTTTTGGTTGTTTTGGTTTTGTTTTTTTCTGTCCCGTGTTATTTTGTGTCCTCTCATGCTACAGTTAGTGAAGGAAGTGTTGTAATCCCTATAATTATGAACTGTTTTCTTTTTCCAGTTCTGTCCATTTTTACTTCATGAATTTAAACCGTTTGAATCTATGTCCAGTGTTACATCTTCTTATATAATTAGCTCTGTAATATCAAGAAGTCTCGTTTACTCCTCAAAATATTGTTGACACTGCTTTGTCATATCTTCCAATAACCACTGCATTCCTCATACTTAATGTTTGTATACATCTGTGTGCATTTATGTTTCAGTTGAACTTTCCATAGACAGTCACTGCATTTTTCTAACCTTGTAGAGTTTATTCTGTACATGCTTGTATAGAATGCATTCTTTTTAATTTTTTATTTATAATATATGCAAATAATGTCTTTTTGTTTTAGGAAGCATTGCAAATAAGTATCCCAGATCTTAAGCTTCAGCCCTCCCCCATACACATACACACACTTTCTTCCCTGCTTAGTTTATTTCTCTCTTGAAATATGCACTCATCTTGAGCCACCTCAGCCTGTAGCAGGTATTATTTATTTCTGCCTTCTCATTTATACAGAGAGGCCCTGAGGCTCTAGCAGCTCCCCCCCCCCCTTATTTTAAATTGGATATTTTCTTTACTTACATTTCAAATGTTTTCCTCTTTCCAGGTCTCCACTTTGGAAACCCCCTATCCAATCCCCCTCCCCCTGCCTCTATGAGAGTACTCCCCCACCCATCCACTCCTGTCCTCCCGCCCTGGCATTCCCTTATACTGGGGCATCTAACACCCTCAGGCCCAAGGGCCTCTCCTCCCACTGATGTCCAACAAGGCCATCCTCTGCCACATGTGTGGCAAGCGCCATGGGTATTCTTTGCTTGGTGGTCTGGTCCCTGGGACCTCCCTGTTGATACTGTTGCTCCCTCCATGGGGCTGTAAACCCCCTCAGGTCCTTCAGTCCCTTCTCCAACTCCTCCATCAGGGACCCCTGAGCACAGTTTAATGGTTGGCTATAAGCTTCTGCCTCTGTATTTGTCAGGTGGTGGCAGAGCCTCTCAGGAGACAGCCATATCAGGTTTCCATCAGCAAGCACTTTTTGGCATCCACAATAAAGTCCAGGGTGTCTAATAACCCTTTTAACATTATAATCCAGCATTGTTACAAAGTTGCCTAAAAGAATCACCAACAATCTCAATGTATTAAGAAAGTTTACTGTGTCCTGTTGGTCACATTCATCCACATCATATGTGTCTTTAGGAACATGAGGCTAGTGGCCACAGGCTGGACATATTAAAAGTATTTTCTCAAATTATGATATTTTGGTGTCTGTGGTAAGGTTCACTCACTTCTCTTACTTTTTTTTAATTGAAAAAAATCTTTCACACACTATGTTCTGATCGTGGTTTTCCTTGTCTTAATTCCTCCCAGATCCATCCCATCTCTCCACCTACCCAATTCCATGCCCTTTCATTCATTCATGTGTGCTCGCGCTCCCTCCACACACACACACACACCCAAAAAAAACAAACTTTCTTAATTTCTTATTTCTTGAATACTTTCCTGTTATTCATAGTTAAAATAGTTTATTTCAGGTGTTTTGTCCAGTTTTCTAGGTCTTCTTTAAAATAGGATAGTCAGTGGTGAGATCTAAACCTGGTTATTGCATTGCACACTAAAGTAGAAGGCCCTACTTAATTTATAAATAGCTGAGAAAAGAACTTGCACTCAGGTGTTTAAGTGCTGCCATCTAAGACAAACTAGAAGTCCCATAAAGCGTCAGCAAGCAGAGTTTAATGATACCAACAGTTTGTGAGGATGAGAGCCGTGAAAGTTTCCAGGTCCTGCTCTGGAAAGCGTGATTGATGTGGCCATTTTAAGATGGGCTTAGCATACCTTAAATGCCAGCCAGCTAAACTCTGGTTGTATATTGTTAAGAATTGTTTATGCATGAATACTCAGAGACATACACAACAGTGTGCACAGCAGTACTGTTAGCAGTAGCCCCAAGCCAGGAAGAGCCAAGTAAGTGGCCACATAAATAAGTTGTTGGTGGTATGATAATGTTGGGTCATTTTACATCAACCTGGTCACTATACTGACTGTTGCTACATGACAAATGACCACACATATAATGGCTTAGAGTACCTGTTTATTAGCTCATTGTTTCTGCTCGTCAGAAGTCCAAACACAGCTTACCTGGATCCTTTGCTCAGGGTCTCACAGCTGGTGTCATGGCTAAGCTGTGTTCCCTTATGTAACTTACAGTTCTTTCTCAAGCTCATGTGGTTAGAAATGCAATTCAGCTCTCTGTGGTTGCTTGATACACGTTTTCATTTTCTTGATGTCTGTCACTTTCACTTCTAGATGCTACTCTCAGTCCTTGCCACCTGGGCTTTTTGCAGTCCCTTTTGTTTCATAGCAGCCTGCTTTTGCAAAACCAATAGGAACTACTGCTAAGACAGTCTTACCCACCCTGTCATAGACTAACTACATTGTCCCACCACCTTTATCTTATTCCTTGCCTCTGGGGTTTCTATTTTCAAAGGGAAAGGAAATTACAAGAGCCTGATCTTTAGGAAGTGAGAATATTTTTTAGAGTGTGCTACCACAACTCTTGAGAACAAGATCCTGGTAATGTTCCTTCAGTGTCAGTGTCCATGACCCTCTACTACTGCAGATACCAAGGCACATTTGTGCCTTTTTCAGATGACCTGTTTTATGATAACATTTATAATTTGGACTTTTCTCATTTTAAGCATCTTTGAAGATAAAATCTTCATCAAGACACTCCTGTAAGAGATTAAAGCAATTTGATTTGTTAGCATAGGTATTGTTGATGGTGTAAAATGCTTCCTTACATGATTGAATTATGGTATTAATTGTTCTCCATGCTTTGTCAATTGCTCTTACTCTTCAGTGCAGGAATCACAGCCATGGCTCCCATGTTCCAGGATTTGGTCGACACGGCATCTGTGTACATGAAAACAAAGAACTTGCGAAAGCAAAAGAAATTCTTCCTCTCATAGAGGACTCCAGTAACTGTGACATTGTCAAAGCTACACAGTGAGTCTACTGGGTTCTCTATTCTCTTCAGTTATGATAATGGTTATGCAGTTGATGGCACTCTATGGGCACTTAGTTACTGTGTCCCAGCTCCATCCCAGCACCAAATGTGTTTGCCATTCCAGCATTCCAGTACTTAGTGCAGTACACCTTGACTGTTCGTGTGTCAGGCACTTCCATTAGACTGAGCACGGCTTTTCCTCAGAAAAGCTTTATCTTTCCTTTATCTTTGTGGCCCCGGGCCTTTTGCATAATTTTTGTCTTTTACTAGCTGCCTGTTAAAATGTTCTGAACAAATGAATGATTTGGAACAAGATTAAAACTAGACTCTAATTTGAATTTAAAGTGTGCTACAACCTAATACAGGAGTGGAATGGGAAATAGCAACTTGAATTTGTGGATATTAATTGTTAATTATTATGTATTTCCTGCATTTTTGTTTGCAGGCACTACAGGACAGATAGGTAGAAGTATATTCTAGTGGGTCTGTTTCTTATGCTGAGAATAGAAAATGAATTTAAAAATTTTCTACTTACAGTGACCATCCATGTTGTCAGTGATTGCCAGATCTGTCTTCATGGAGCCTATTCATTTCAGGAACCATGTCATCTCTTGCTTTTGAGCATATTTTGAAATATGTTGTTTATCATACATGATTAAGTAGTAATTTATATTTTAGTAATCAAGTATAAACATTATAATGCCCATTTAATGTAAGTCATACTCATCTAATCACCATGAAAGAATTAGGATTACCTCTCTATCTTGGTATCATTCCTGTTAAAACCCTCTTTGGCTTTAACACGAACTAATATTTATGTTCATTATTCATATATTGATAGTTACCTGAGCGGGTTATTCTGATTACCAATTTATATAAAGTTAGTTTAAAGACCCTGGGTCTACTGCTTTGGGTGAATATTATTTGATAGTTTATATTGCTATGAAGATGAAAGTATTCTTAAGGAGAATGCTAGCTTTAATCAGAATAGGAACATTGAAATGTCTCTGTCATCATGTAAGCTCTGTTGTGCCGAATGCTAGACATCAACCACATTCACAGGGAAGCTCAGTAAGAACTCATCTTTGTTGTTCCTTTAGGTCTTAGACCTTCTCAAGTAATTGTGGAGATATTTTTAGATCATTGGTCCTCAACCTTCATATGCTGCAACCGTTTAATACAGTTGCTCATGTTGTAGTGACCCTAGCCATAAAATTATTTTCATTGCTATTTCATAACTGTAATTTTGCTACTGTTATGAGTTGTCGTATAAATATCTGTGTTTTCTGATGGTCTTAAGTGACTCCTGTTGTGGGCCTGTGTACTGGATGCTTTCACACAGAGATCACTGCCCCAGCCAGGTGAGGGGGTAGGGGGTTCAGGTGTAGAGGAGAGAATGTGAGCAGAGAGGGGGTATTGCCTCTACTGCTGCGGCTGCCTCCACCTCCGCCTCCAGTGCTGCCATGGTTTCTGTTGCTCTGAGATGCTACACCAGCCAATCTGTGCTGAGCTGCCAGAGGCTGACTAGCCAGTGAGGGATGCAGGGGAGCTTCTGGTGGAGCTCCTGGTGGCGTTTCTGGAGAGCAGGTCTCTTCCCTAGTGGTGGTGTTACAGCTCTTACGACAGAGGCTCCCAGACAACGGAGTGACTCTCACACACCTTTATTTCTTCTGGATAGGATCCTTATATACAGTTTTGGGGTGGGGTGGGTCAGGGTCTAACAATAGGTGCTTCCTATTGTTTTGGTCTGAGAACTTGAGGATACCTTATCTACATGTGGGAGGGCTTGGGGTGCTGCCCCTACATAACTGATGGCCACAAACTTCTCTGTGGGAGGCTGTGGCTACGTGACAGAGGCCTGGTTCTGGGAGCAGGCAAAGCCCCTACCATCCCTCCAGGGTCCCCCGGACTTTAAACCTTGGCTCAACCTTACCAGGCCTCCTCTCACAGCCCATCACCCCACACCATATAAAAGAATTGTTTAACCTCCAAAGGGGTCACAACCCACAGGTTGATGCTTTAGATAGATATTTGGAAAGGAGACAGAAGCAGAAAGACAAACATTATATACAACTAATAATGTGTTCTCTTATGTTTCTCAAATAAAAGGAATATTCTTTCCCAGTAAAATGTCCAAAGTGACCTTTAAAAGATGGATAGTCCAGCTATGGCAATGTGCCATTATCAGAAGCTTCCGTGTATTGTTTATACGTACATATTTTTTATCAAGCAAAACACTTGCTTTTAGTTGTGAAAAAATGAGATCCTTTTGCCAGTTGATTTGAGTTTTGACCTCTGAGGCCAGTTGCAATTTTCAGGTCCTTCTAAATAGAAGTAAGTTTCAGAGAAACTGCTAAAAATGTATGTTGTATTTAGTTCCTGTTAAAAATAAATGTTGCTAATGTATGATTTTTTAAATTATGAAAGCATTAAAAAAATAACTCAGCAGATTCAGTATCTTCTAGACTCCCCTTTTCTGTTCCTTTTGTCCATCTCACAGGTAATGTTCTCATCTGTATTCACAGTTATCACCTCCATTATGGTCTCTGAATTCTGTTCTTTCGCTGATCTAAGCTGCTTCTTCCATATTGCCACTAACGTAATCTTTCTTAAAACTCAAATTCTCAGCACTTTTCCTTTTCTAATGACTTTCTTGGTTTCCCACTGAACTGAAGGTGAACTCGCAGTCTCATTCACCTTGTGTGCTCTTGCCCTGGCCCTTCCCTCTCCACTTATTACACTCACCATTGCTGAGTTGCTCTGTTTCTCTGAACAGCTATGTAGTGTTTCAGATCTCAGCTTTTGTACCTGCTGTTCTTCCTGTCCAGAATGTCTTCCCTTCTTAAAATTATAGCATGTGTGTCATGCTTCAGTTCTCCAGGAAGGACTCCTGCCTGCCTCTACATCCTGGCTATTTCTTATTGAATTTATCTCATTCCAAGTTTGCTTTTAGGGTTCCACCTATATTGTAAGGTAGTTGCTTAGGTGTGGTTTGCTTCAAGATAAGATTGTAGTCAGGAGCCAACACTGTATGTTTTTTAGACAAATGAAGTTATTGATGGAGAGCAGGTGTGGGGATTAAGGCTTAAGAAAGTTTGTTTCAGCTCCATGTGGGTGAATCCATCAGTTAATCCACTGAGCTTACCTTAGTTTAGCTTTTCACTATGTTCCTTTCGTGTGTTAGAGTTAGATGCACATCTAAGAATGTCTAAGAATTCTCCATTGTGGAATTTCAGTAATCACAATTTCAACTATTCTTGCATTCAAATGTTGTCCTTCCCCCTTCTCAGAGGAGAAGGGGAGAGGGGAATTGGGGGAGGAGCTGTGTAAGGGAGGAACAAGGAGGAGAGAGCCAGTGAATATTGAGACAGATATTGGGATGTAAGATTAATAAATGAATGAATAAATAAATGGGTAAAAACAACATAAAAAGCAAAAAGAAAAAAAGAAATACTGCACCTGAATTTGTACTGTACATTCATAGAATTTTAAATCTGTCATGATTACCTATATAATACAGTATGGCAGTTATTTACATGGCATCTGTATTGCATAAGTAACCTATATGACGTAGGTATGTGGGAAGATATGCATAATTACTATATATGACACCTTACTTTATAAGGGATTTGAATAGATGCATAGATCCTGGAATCTGGAAGGATTCTAGGGTACAGGGCTCCAAGGATACCAGGGGACACCTGCTTTGTATTTCTATGTTGACTAAAAAGTTGTTTGCATTAAAATTAAAAAATAATAAAAGTCATGGTAAAAGGAAGAAATTTTGACATATAAAATTATTATAACATATTAATTGTGCTTTTCTTTTTTTATTTAAGATATGGAATTTTTGAACGATGTAAAGAGCTGGTAGAAGCAGGATATGATGTCAGACAACCAGACAGAGAAAATGTGTCTCTTCTTCACTGGGCTGCCATTAACAACAGGCTGGAGCTTGTAAAGTAAGATTGTGTGTGTGTGTGTGTGTGTGTGTGTGTGTGTGTGTGTGTGCGCGCGCGCGCGCGTGCACGCGTGTGCACATGTAGTGATCTTTATGGTTCTAGAACTCTTTTATTTTGTATTTGTATGGATTAGGTAACCTATAGTCTTCTATTGTAAGTGAAAACCTGGAATTTGCTTCATATAACTTATCATATTGTTGGAGAAGGCCAGTCAGAAGTCAGAAGATAGTCACTGAAAGAAGATGCCTTTTGAAAAGAAAAGAATAAGATTACTTTCTCAGGATAGAAGTTGCATCTAAGTCTACAAGAAGCAATGAAATATCTTGCGTTATAACGTCAAGCAGAATAGATACGTAGAGAATTCGACTTTGAAAAAAGTTAAATGTGGAATATAGTTTGAAATGAGCATATAATGGTTTATGTAGTTCTTCATAAAGAAAGCCCTGATGCCTACACATTGTTTGGTATCACAGTTTCTAATTTAGTGTGTAAAATGCTGGTGGGTAGTGAGGATTTGAGTGTATATGTTTCAAATCAGAGGACCATATGTGTAAAATCTTTAAGGCTTAAAAAAATTAAAATTTACTAGTTTAAAATCTTCTAACACATCATACCAACAGACAAACTTTGGTATATTCTTTAGATAATGTGAGACATAAAGCACATCTTTGAAGTGAGAAAATAAACTACTCTAAACTAGAGAAGAAAGTTGTTTTCATTACACTATAGGTTCACTATATACCGTACCTCATACTCTTTGTTCCCAAAATGGAACATTCATAATTTCTAATTTGTCTAAAATGATTTTAAATTCATTTTTTACTACTTTAAGAGTTTATTCCCACATGCTATTTCTAATTATGAACTGCTAAAAATGATATAATCTCACCTTTCTCTTTCGACTTTGAAGCTATTTAAGTGCTATAGTCATTATAGCACTATAGTTCAGAAAAGTTACCATGTGTTGGGCTTGTGGGTGATAGGGGAATGCTAATTATAGCAAAAATAATTATATGTATACTATTATGAGTATCACCAGAGATTTGTCTGATGGTGTCATACATCATTTTGAGACTTCTGTAGATCTGGGCCCTTCAGGAGAGTTACTATAATTTCTGCTTTATAATATACTGTGAAGAAAAAGTTGGACTGGGTTGGTAGAGTACTTGCCTATCAGACACAGAACCCTGGGTTGGATCCCAGTGCCACATAAAACTGGGTCTGGTGGTGCACAACTGCATTCCCAGCACTCAGGAAGTGGAGACGGGAGGATCAGAAGTTAGTTCAAGGTCATCTTTGGCTACCTCATGAGTTTGAGGCCAGCCTGAGATACATGAGACTTTATCTTGTGAGGGAGGAGGAGGAGAGAAGAAAGCCTTTTCTTGCTCAATGTGCATCTTAAATTTCATGTCTTATTTTCATTGCTTTAACAGGTTTTATATTTCCAAAGGTGCTGTGATAGATCAGTTGGGTGGTGACCTAAATTCAACTCCTCTTCACTGGGCCATCCGGTAAGATGTCTTGGAAGTTTTGACATCGGTGGCTAGTGGCAGCATGTCATAACCCCAGCTGCAGGCAGGGGAGTGATTTTTTTTTTTTGGTTTTATATTTTCGCTCATTCCCTAGGGTCTTTTGTTTGTTTGTTTTTGTTTTGTTTCGTTTTTTGTTTGAAAATAAAGTGGGGCTTTGGGGTTTCTAGAAGAGTTGTTTTAGTGTTTGATCTTATGCTCCAATATGATTATCAGACTCAGATGTGTTGAAATTTCTGTTTTGAAGCTGGAATGAATATCTCTATTTGGTTTGTATAAATGAACGCAGTAGTTCAGCTATAAAGTCAGTCTTCAACCTTAGCTGCTCATTTGGAAACTCAGTGTAGTGCCGTTTTAGGACGATTGAATCCCTCAATCTCTTTAAAGTGTGTCTCTGTCTCTTAAGATCAAATGGGTAAACTCTTTGAAGTTGATGCAAGATAATCTTGAGTAGGCTGGCTTAACATGGCACTTATGGTATCTTCTTCTTTGCTCTGAGGTGCACTGGTCCTCTGATGCTGAGGGTCTAAATCTGTCTGCCTAACCCACTCTGCTTGCTGAGGCTGTAACTCAAGTGAAATTAATTGCTACTGCAAGGCAGAGAGGTGAATCTTTTTTCTATAGGCAAGAGTTTTGAAGAACCTAAAGCATCTCTCTTGTCTTTCAAGATGCTGATGGCAGTTTCCATATATATATATACACATATATATATGTATATATACACACACATGTATATATGTATATATATACACACATGTTTATGCATATATGATACATAAATATATATGTGATGTGGTTCTTCATATATAAGTGGTTTTTATACGGTTATTGATAATATGATTTATAAATATATATGGTTCATATATTAATATTTTTACAAAGCATCCATAGTCTTAATATTATACTATAATATTTCTGGCTTATGATCATGTTTTAGTTTCAAAACCATGGGTAAAGCCTGCATAGTTTTAAGGTTTTCATTGTTGGCATTAATCATTGGCTATTACTGTTTGCACATGCTATAGCAGCATAAGGTTTAATTTAGATTGTAAGGTTATCAAGTTTATCAGTTGCCCCAAGCATGGTTGTGTAATTTTGAGTTGGACTATTTAAGTAAAAGACATTTGTAGCTCACAAAATGGCTCAGTGTTTAAGAGCACTTGCTGCTCTTGCAGAAGACCAGAATTCTGTCCTAGAGCCCACTGTAAGGTGATTCACAACTCCCTGCATGTACCTTCAGCTCCAGGGAATCAGACATCCTCTTCTGGCCTCTTGCATGCACACATATGGGCACATATACACACCTATACATAAATAAAAATAGGTTTTGGTTTTTTTTTAATGAATAGAAGTTATTTGTACAACTGTGAGTATGTAAAACACCTTCCTACTAGAAGATGTTATTTTGTCCAGCCAGAATCCCTCATGCCTTAGAGCCATGTAGCTTCTTCCTGGGTATATCTTGGTTCTCTGCATGAATTCTGCTTCTACAGAATAAAGCACATTGGGAAATTTCCTGTTCACAGACAAGGACATTTGCCTATGGTCATATTATTACTCCAGCACGGTGCAGACCCCACTCTGATAGACGGAGAGGGATTCAGCAGCATCCATCTGGCCGTCCTGTTTCAGCACATGCCCATCATAGCATATCTCATTTCAAAGGGACAGGTATGTTTTGACATGTGCCTTATATTCCGGGTAGTGTAATTTGAAGATATTGGGAGGGTTATTGGCCCTGGTGTACCCTCAGTTTTAAATTGGAGTTAATGGGTATCCAGGTACTTAGAACTAACCTCAGTAAGCCAACCTACCTCTTGAGCTCTGCTTTTTTGGCTTCATTAGAGGGAGAAAGACAGGTTATTTTAGCTCAGCATCATTTAATGTTTCTGCAACTTGTAAACCTGTAATAGTTTTTCTTACGATACCAGTAATTTTCAGGGTTTTTTCAAAAACATGACCTCAAAACCTGTATTTTCCTTGTGCTTGAGTGTAGAAATGGTTGTCAAGTCACTATTAACCCATCATTGGCTTTCATTATTTGAGCTCAAATGGGAGGCCAATTTGAATGTGAGCATCTCATTTATTGTTCTCTGAGAAATTCGACGAAAATGACGTTCTTCAGAGCACGGGTTAAATTATAGGCTGTCGCCAGTGGGAGTTCTGCTGTCAGCTGTGCTTGCTGGAGTGTGCTCTGACAGCAAGGTAGTTTGTGTGTTAGCAGTCTTGCCTGGAATGAGTGTGGAAACGTGTTTGCACAAATGCCATTGGATTGATTATTCTCCCTCTATAAGCACTTTCTCTCAGACAGCCCAGTGAAGTGGAATAATTATAACCTCTTGGGCTTCAATTTTCAAAATGTACAAGAAAGAAGACCCTTGTGTTTCTTCCCGAGTTTTCTTTCTCCGGGACCATTACCCTCAATAACTTACACTCTTTCACTTGATCAGAGCACTATTGTACCTCACACTGGCTGTGTTTTATAAAAGGACTGTATCCTTATCAGGATATAATTCCCTTTTTCCTTATCTTCCAGTAAATATAAGAAGAGTTTTGAAGTTTTCTTGTTTAAATATTTGAAGCAAGTACAAAAAAACAAGTGACTCTGAAGATAGGTGGTACACTGTTATTGAATGAATGGTAGCGTGAACCATGCAGCAAGGTTTAAGCTAGATGACTTCAAGATTGCTGTCATTTTCAGTGGTGACTGTCAGCTTTCCTCTATTTTTCTTTCACATCATACAACATTTTATATTGATGTTTTCCCTTTAAAATATTTTATAGCAATCTTTGGATTTTTACCCTGTAAAAACAAAGCACTTTTTTTTTAAACTTAAGTAATATTAGAACCATTTTTAGAACAGTTACAGAGATGAATATGTTAAAGAAGTATTTACTAAGAAATGCAGCATTTTATACTGTGTTCACAGTTCTGCTAATTGATTCCTTTTTGACTAGAGTGTGAATATGACAGATGTCAACGGACAGACGCCTCTCATGCTGTCAGCTTACAAAGTAATTGGGTGAGTGTTACTGGATCCCCTCAGTCTGCTTCTTGGTTCCTATGAGCTTTCTGTAAATATATTCTCTAGTATTTTGGTCTGTGAGATGCTGGAGATTTCCACATGGGCATGAGGGGCTATACTTAGAATACACCATTGAGTACATTTTCTCTTGGTAGCTTTGATGGAATGTCTGAAAGTTTATTGAGTTCATATTCCTTAGCATATGCTCATTAATTGACTGATTCTTCTTTTGTACCTGAAGAGATGACAAATTTAAATGTTCTCATAATCACAGATCTCTGTGATAAACCCACTTTTCTAATAGCAGTGAATGTGAGGTTCTCTGCTGTTGCTGAGTTCTCTAAAGACACTGATAGAGCTGGTGCATAACAGGAGTCTATTGTAGGATGAGGTCAGATACATACCTGCTTAAGTGAGACATGTTTAATGTTTAATTGTATAGCACTTAATACTGACTAAAGTTAAGTAGACAGTTTCTTAAAATATTAATCACTAAATAAAACAGCAACATGAAGAAAATTTTTCTTATCCCCTATATTACTATCTAAATTGCATCATGGATACAGTAAGCTGCCATTTTTTAAGGGTTATCCTTCTTGTTTTTGATCTTTTCTGTTAATAACTAGACTAGAACTCTGAAGAGATCCCTTAGTTCTTCAGAGCATTTGGTGCTTAACAATACACTAATCTTCAAACTTCTGTCTTTGTAATTTCTTCTTGTATCTTCATCTTTACTAATGCCTTGTGATATTGTTACTGTTTTGAGACAGGCCAGAACCAACTGGATTTCTTTTAAAGTTTAATCCCTCTCTCAGTGTTGTTGATAAAACACATCAGAACACTCCACTTCATTGGGCAGTTGCAGCAGGAAATGTCAGTGCAGTTGATAAACTTTTGGAAGCTGGTTCTAGCCTGGACATCCGAAATGCTAAGGTATGACCTGGTATTCTCTTCTTAAGTTCATTGTATCTTCAATTAAAAGATGGGTATTTAATGTACTGGGAGCTAGCTATTCATTTGGGTTTTAGGTACCACAAGATAAATATTAACAATAATAACTACTCTTAGAATAAATGTGTTGAGTCTATGATTCTAGTGAAAAAAGTGCTTTGATACCTGTAATATATTTAAAAATATAAATATAATTTATTATATATATATATATATATTTTTTTTTTAGGGAGAAACACCTCTTGATATGGCTCTACAAAGTAAAAACCAGCTCATTATTCACATGCTAAGAACAGAGGCCAAGATGAGAGCTAACAAAAAGTTTCGGCTTTGGCGATGGCTGCACAAATGCGAGGTATTGTGTGGGAAGAAATTGTTAGCCTTTGTCTTTAGGCCAACAGAGAAGACTAGAGATTAAACTTTGTGCTGCAGTGGATCTGCTAATAGCATCTTTCCTATGCATCGCAGAGCCCAAAGTAAGAAATAGGGCATTTTACTGGTTGTTCAATGTTAATTCTCAAGTAGGTGGCACTAAACTATGTGTTACCTGGTAGATATTTGCTAATTAACTTAAGGAATGAATTGAAATGCAAAATAGGTTTGTTAAAGCAGCACCTACTTGAGCACAGTTCAGCATCTAGTAGACAGTTTGCAATGTGAGGTATCAAAACTGGCCTTCTGTCCTACCTGCCTGTGGCTGAGCCCCTCATCTCCTTAGGCAGCTCTTCCTTCCTGTCTGTCTGTCGTGGTCATGCTGTCAGTCATACCATTTATCCATGCTGGTGTCCTGGCTAGTTCTACTGTCAGTATCTCTCTAGAACCTAACCTTATCACTTCACAAATGCCACGTTAGTCCAGCCCCATTAGTCTTCATGTATATTTTTCTATTGAAAAATCACATTTTTTAAACTTAGCAATTCCTCTCTTTAGTGTTCCGAATTTAAAGTGAGCTAAACAGCTGAAAAGAAAAAAGAAAAGAAAAGTTTAGGAACTTTAGCTTTCTCTCATAAATGGCTAAGAAAACTAAGCCATAGTTGTGTGAATATAATTCACATTGATAAAATGGATATTTGGTTGATTAATACTTTTGTCCTCAAATACAATAGTGTCTTTTCAAGTAATATTAATAGTTATACTTTTAGGATAATTCTGATTAGCAGTTGCAAGATTTTTATGTAGAAAGTCACTGTGAGTGCTGTTCTTAATTGTCAGTTGGGGTAAAGTAGGGAGCGGACCCCCAACTTCTTTGAATTCAGTATGCCAAGATTCTGTCTTAGACCTTCTTTTCTACCTATTAGTTCCCTGAGAGGCATCTGCATCTTGACTTCCCCAGATTTCTTTCTTCAGCATAGACCATCTAGATTGCTAAACTCAATCACCTATTTAACTCATCCAGTCGGTGCCTGGTAGACATTGCAGTATAGCACACCAGGAAGTGTCCAGTAGGCACACTAGAACCAGAACTCCTGTTCTCTTCCTTCTCATCTTCACATCTCAGGAGGAGCACTCCAAATGTCTGCTCTGTCTACCCGATATTCACAGTGGTGTGGTTCGGTTGGTTCTGCCTTTCATTTATAGATAGAATTTGACTCCCCGCGTCTCCATGTTAGTACACCAGATGAGTCCTTGAAAATATAAGTCATATTTACCTCAGATTCCCAGATATCTTCCCATTCTTCTGGAGTAAAGCTAAATCCTGACAGCCACCTGCTGTCTTAGTTAGGGTTTCTATTGCTGTAATAAAACACCATAGCCAAAAGCAACTTGAGGTGGGGGAAGTTTATTCTTGTAACTTACACTTCACAATCCTTCCTCAAAAGAAGTTTGGGCAGGAAATCAGGGTAGGAAAGTGGAGGTAGGAACTGATGCAGAGGCCATGTGGGAGTGCTGCTTTTCCCCTTGTTCCCCCTCACTTGCTCAGCTTGCTTTTCAGTGACATACAGGACCACGTGCCCAGGTTCAGTGCCTCCCACTGTGGTCTGTGCCCTCCCACATCAATCATCCATCCTAAAAATGCTCCACCTGCAAATTTAATGATGGCATTTCCTCAATTTAGGTTCCCTCTTCCCAAATAACCGAGCTGTGTCACAGTGACCTAGAACTAGCTAGCACACCTGCTAAGCTCCACGTGTTCCAGCTTTTTTATGTGCTCTAACATTCTGTTTGTCTTCCCAGCTGGAATTTCATCTTCATGAAAGAAAGCCTTTTGGTTCATTGTCTCCTGTGTGTAACAGCATCTCACACAGGGTGCCCCAGGAGATAAATAGTGTGGTTCATATAGAAGACTGTTATGTCCAAGATTTACAGTTATTTCTCTGGTCTGAAATTATTTTGTGGTTATATTATAGATTCTAAATTTATTTTTACATCAGTAAGTTAGAACTGGAAACATTTTTGAAGACTTGATGCCATTTGAAATTAGCGTCTTCCAGATGTACAAGTAAAAGTGGAAGACAGTAAGGCAAAGTGCACTTTTCTTCTTTGCTATTTCAAAAACCCAGCTTGCTTTCTAGAGACTTAGGAGGCACTAAAATGCTCCAGGATTCATTCCTTTAACATTATCAAAGTAAGCTAAAGCATTAGCTTCCTAAAAAATACTTTAGTCTTTGATCCCCCCTGAGTACCAAGACCTCCTCCGTTGTTTCCTGCTTCTTTGAAACCTTTCCCAAGTTTTCAGCCTGGCTTTCCGATCAGTCTGTCTTAGTTACATTTGAGAATCAGCTTTGTTCTTTGACTGCTTGTGTTGTGTCCTTTCTGCCTGCCTTCGTAGTCTTGAGGAAGTTCCTCATTTACTGCTCTCCCCCCTATATGCAGATTACTCTCAAGACTTGTAAAAAGCTAGGCCCACTGTGCAGACTGCCTCCTGGGTCTGCCCTGGGTGTCCATAGCCACTCACAGTTCCACATGCTTCAAACCATGCTCAGCCCTTTCAGAGCTGTTTCTCTGGCATTCTTAGCAAGGGATCCTACCAGCTGGGCCTCAAGGTGCAGTTACTATAGCCCTTCAGTTTAGTCTGGATTGTTTTGATTTTGGTAGTCCCATTAGTTGCTTTATTCTTAGTGATGTAGAATACTAACTAAAAGAAAATACTTTTAATTTTTATTATAACTTTCCTTTTAAAAATGCCATTTTTGAGAGAAAAAACAATGCAAAATATCATTAAGCAAAATTTGTAAGATTGTCTCTATTGTATAAATCAATCATTTTTTAAATTTGACAGCAAATTGAAGAAAATTTGTTAGTTCCATTAAGTTGTACTATACTTACGAAGTAGTTCTTGTACTGAACTAATTATTGTTATGCATGCAATCATAAAGTTCTAAAACTCTTAATTTGTCAATAGCTCTTCCTGCTGCTGATACTCTCTATGATCACCCTGTGGGCTGTTGGATACATCCTGGACTTCAATTCAGATTCTTGGCTTTTAAAAGGATGTCTTCTAGTAGCATTGTTTTTTCTGACATCTTTGTTTCCAAGGTATGTATATTAGTATTTGCAAGGATGGTTATAGCATTCTCAATGTAACTACCTATTTCTGTTCTCTATCAATCAGCTGAAATCTCAAGTTGATGTTAAGCATAAATATTACTGAACCATGTGACAGCAGCCTCAGGATGGTAGAAAGAAAGGGTTTGGTGGCATAGCTTTGGGCTGAAAGCAAATTGTTCAACCAGTAGTGTGTTTGAACTGACAATTGGTGGGAAATAAATAATGTGGGCCACACCTTATATCATTCAGTTTGTCAGTGATGGAGTTCTCTAACCATTTTATGTCCTGAAGCATTTACCCATTTTTTTTTCACAATTTGTTTTCTTGTTTATCTCTAAATTCATTTTACACTAGTTATTTTTCTACTTGACTGTTTTTAGGTAAAGCAGCCTGATTATAATGAGGGGAGGTAATGAAACAGTAAATACATTTTAGTTTTCTTTAAAGCTAACACAGAGAAATATGCATGATTATACTGATGAATCATATGGCCTGGATCCAGGTTTAGCCTTAACACCTAAAGTCTGATTTCAGACAAGCTGCACTTTCTCTCTGTGCCTCAATTTCTTCATCAGTAAGTGAGGATAATTGCAATAATGCCCAGTTCTGGAGAACCCATCCAGGCCAGGTTTCAGACATCCTGGTGCAGGTCTGCTGCTTGATCCATTTTACTCTCTAAATACTAGCTTCCTATTACGTAAAGCCTATTAAGTTAAAGTAGGTCTTGTCTCTGCTTCTAAACATTTTCATTCACTGAGACACGATATAACAAATGATCCTTAGGGAAGATCCAAAAGGAACGACACCCTCAGGTCTGCTGCTGTGAGTGAGTATCCCAGAGTCCTTCTGCTGCCAGCACTTTCTGGAATAAGCATGTACTGGTTTTTGTCATTTAAAAGAAAAAAAAAAAACAGTAATAGAGAAGTCTTTACTTAGTCACCCAGAGACCAGAAGACTTAGGCACAGACAAGCAGAATTGAAATGTGGAATAAAAGTTCAAACTTCTAAAAAATAGCAAAGTGCCTACAATTGATTAAGAAAACATGACTTAAAATTCCTAATTTCCCCTGGATTTTTAAATACACTTTAAGCTAAATAGCAGGAATCTGTCATTAAGTTTTTCTGGGTTTTTGAGACACACTAAAGGCCAGCTAGCAATTTATACTCATCCATAACAGGATCATTTATTTAGTTATTTGCATGTTTTTATTTAAATCCAAATTATTAAAAAATAACTATACGAGTAGCTTTGATAACTGCAGGAGGCCTTTACTTGCTATGATTGGCATGTGACTACATTTCATATATGACTCAGTGCGTGTGACAGGTTGGCCCGCTGCTTTATTTTTCTTGTGTTCCTCTAGCGTTTCAGTTTTATGGAGGTAAGTCACGACAAGCTTCTGTTGTGACTACAGGGGTGCTTGCTTCTTGATCCAGACCGCTATGTGATGCCTGTCACAAATAACAAGCTCTTGTGGATTTGGGAATTCATTGAACCATTTAATTAGACCAAGTGCATTATTTTCCCGGTGACATTTTAGTTCAGATGTGAAGGTTGCAGCAGACAGACACCACGTTTCCTGTTGTAGCCTGTGCCTGGTGCCAGGTTGAGGCCCTTGGTTCTTCTCAGATATGCTTTTATCTTAAGTGTGGCTGTGGTTCTCATGGCATTTGTTTTCTTTAAACTAAACATTTAAAAAGTTCCTGTTGTCGGCACCAGTTGCCAGCTCTTGCTTCCTCTCCACTCTTTTTTTTTTTTTTTTTTTTAAATCCACCACTAGCCATTTCTGATGGAAATTTTAAGATGTATCTGGGTAAACTATATTTGTTTGTTTGTTAGGTAACTATATTGAGTTTGGTATGGAAAGCATTTCTGTGTTTTACTTTTGAGACTATAGTACTGACCTTTTGGACAAATTGCACAGCTCGTCAGGCTACCTGCTGTAGGAGTAAGATGGTTAGTGCTATGGTGACTACTGCCCTTTTAGCTGTTGTATATTTTCATGTTGTGACTGCTTCTGACACCAGCTCAGAGTCAGAGCAGTAAGGCTCTGTACACCTGGTAGTTCATAAACATAGAGCTACCCTCTTGACAAAAGCTTGCTTACATGTGACAGTGAATTTCCAAGTATTTACATTTTTATATTTTGGTGTATTTAAAAATTATATGAAAAAATATGATATAATATGTCACAATAGAAATATAAACTATTCATTGAAAATATATTGTTTCTATGAATGAAATAGTTATGAGTAGCTTAGGGGAACTGGAATGTGTACTTTTGAAAGGTTATTGTACAGTTTCTCATGTGCAAGAATAAACTGACAATCAGGGAAGAAAGTTGCTGCTGGTGTGACTGTCATTGTTATTGGGGAATTAGAACTGAATTAACATGAATCATAACAATGCCTTACTTCACTAACATGTTTTACCCTTTCCTTTCCAGGTTTTTGGTTGGCTATAAGAACCTTGTGTACTTACCAACAGTCTTTCTACTAAGTTCCATTTTTTGGATATTTATGACTTGGTTCATCTTATTTTTTCCTGATATCCTTTAAGCTTAGATGAAGTGCATATTTTGTTTTACTTTCAAAAATCACTAATGCCAGCTGGGCATGGTGGCACATGTCTTCAATCCCAACACTCAGGAAGCAGAGGCAGGCATATCTCTGTGAGTTCTAAGCCAGTCTGGGCTACAAAGCAAGTCCAGGCTACAAACCAGCCAGGGCTGGTTACACTGAGAAACCCTATCTCTAAAAAACAAAACACAACAAAACGTTATATCCATTTGTAACAGCATACACATGTCCAGTCTTCGTCTCTTTCCAGACTCCCTTCTTTGTCCTTGCTGTGAAGCCATTGTAACTCTTTGCTTATGTGACAGGAAGAAGCGTGCTTTTTAGCTTATTGCCTTACTTTGTATATTCGGTGTCTCTTTCTGATAATGGTATTTCTGAAAAGAAGAGGGTGCTCATCGAGGAAATACATAAGGGAAACTTAAGGATCTTTCCCATAGAAACAAATAGGATGGCATATGAGGTTTCAGAGTGTACACATCTACAGCCATTGTGCCATGTTTTTGCTTTACTACTATTTTACTATTTCTAAGCTTGGTTTCTAATATGGGTTAGTTTCCTTTAACCTAAGTGAAAGCATAAGTAGCATAGATATCACTGGGCTTAAAAGAAAAATACCTCTAACCTTTGTCCGGTAATTACTGATTTGGTGATGGTTTTAATTAACACTAGCTTTCTTATCACCACTGAAGGCTAGCACAGTCTTATCAGATCAATTACAGATGACCCCAGTATTCATAGAAACTAGTACAGTGGACATTGTATTGTAAAGGGATGATTGATACTTTTATGTCACTGAACAATTTTTGAAATTGTAGGTTTTGATGAATTTTTTAAGTATAAGCAACTTTAGTTATTCTAGATTTTACACATCAGATTATTTTGATTTTGCAGAAATTCTCACTTGACTGTAAACTAGGAACTGCTTGGTGTTTATAAAGGTGTACTATGTTAGGAGAATTGATTTTCATAGCTAGATAGAATCTTAAAGTGTCAGGAGTTGCTGAGCATGGAGGCGCTGGTTTGAACCTCCTAGTCTAAAGGCATGTGAGCCAGTAGGTGGCACACCTCACTCAAGGTTAGTGTTTTCCAGGCTGAGTGTTAAACGCTGCTGGTACTGCCTTGTGGAGACATAGCCCGAATAGTTAGACTTGTCTTTCTCGGGCTGCCAATGAGGATTGCCCCCGGGGCTTCTGTCCCATAGCCCATGATCTCTTATGGGAAGAGGATCAAGAGCACAGTGGAAGCATGTTGTCTTAGTTCTAAATTTCAGGACCTTTTTCTTATTTTGTTTGTTTCAGATGAGATCTCACTTTGTAGTTCTGGCTACCCTGGAACTTACTGTGTTGGCCAGGCTGGCCTGAAATTCACTGAGATAACTCTCCTGAGTGTTAGAATTACAGGCATGCACTACTGCTCCCAGTATAAATGCTGGCTTTCCTCCCTGTCAGGGATTTGAATCCAAGTCTCTCAGAAGATAGGCAGAGATAATCACTAACAAAGATGACCTTTTCTTTTTGTTAATGTGCCATTGGGCAGGTTACTTAACTTTACCAAGCCTGTTTTTCTATCAATTGGGGACAATAGTGCCAAACTCTTGGGGGCGCTGCAAGGATTATTATGCTTTGATGTATAAAGAGGTGTACACAGTCCTCTCTACATACTTATAAATAATACTTTATGTTTTAGGAACAATTAAGTGATCATTTTCTTTAGGTTCTTTTATGTGTGTAGTAAGTAATGTATTGGATTTTATGCGAAGGACTGGATGAAAGAAAAGAGCCTTAGTAACAACTCAAGCCACAATTAAGACTTGGTAAGAAATGATGAGCCACTGAGTCCTTCCTTTATGATTCTGGTTATACTTATGTCTAAGTGCTAGACAAGTAGGTGTAAAGCCCTATATGATTTCAGAGTCAGCTGTAGATATGACTTAGTTTTTAGGTCAAATAGCAGATAATGAAAGGAGCTTGCTGTGCTGATACATGCCTGTCGTTCCAGCACTTAGGAGATGTGGTAGAAGAATGGAAAGCTTGAGGCTAACCTGGGCTACACAATGAGTTCAGGTCCAGCACAAACCCCTAGGTCTGATACTTACACCAGAAAAGGAGGAAAAGAGGGAAGAGAGAATTGGGAGCTTTAAATGAAGGTTTGGTGTGGCTCATGACTGAGCTTTCAAGAAAGCTGTCCTACTCTGATTTTGTAGTAGTACAAGAACTTATATGTCCACATAGAGGACAACAGCCTGTTACTGTCCTCTAAACTGGTCAGTATGTACCCAAAATGTGTTGCTCTCTAGAATTCTGTTCTTTTGGAGAAATTGGTAAATAGCACACACAAAGGAGCGTGACTAGAAAACTGCTTAGTAGGGAACAACAGTATTGCTGCTGACTTAACTATAGCATCATTACTTACTCCAGGTTCAGATGCTGGGAGAGGGTCACTTGGAATGACACTGTCACTCTAGAGCCATTCAGAAATAAACATATTGAACAAATGGAGGAGTAACCTTATGTAGGGCAGATCTGAAGGAGAGCAGTAGTGTCAACTAGAGAATCCAACGAATGAAGACAGTCAGCCATGTTCTAGGGGAGCAGGCATGAGCCCAGCATCTGCTGTAGAGCCTACTTCCCAGCCTACAAGGGAAGCCAACACATCTTCAGATACCTGTATTATAAAGTCTAGATGCCATTGAGAGAGCATCCATGGGTTCAGGAAAGGAAGAAGTCTTTCTACAAATCTAAAAAGACAAACGAGAGAGAACAAAAGTGAGTCTTGAAGGCAGTTAAGACTTGAACATCCTAACGTCCGGCTTTGGAAGTAAGAAGCAGTAGGAAGACCATGGAAGCAAGCAGTCTGTTTGCCTTTCATGTGGTGAGCAAGAGTACAGTGCCTTTTATTTGGGAAACGTAATCTAGTGATGTTCCTAAGAGTTGTCTTAATTAATGGAGACACCAAGTTCAGTCAGCTTACTGTGCAGGAAAACCCTGTGACTGAACCAAATGAATTTAAGAGTAATGTATAAGTTATTGGGATGTAGTGGAGAAAAACTGGATCTAATTTTTAACAGAATGTCTTTTCTTATATGTCATTTAGAAGTGTTCCTCTTACTTCATTCAAAATAAGCTTTGTTAAAATTCAGTTTCATACAACTTAACTGGCCTCTATCTCTTCCTTAAAACTAGCCCCATTTATATATTAGTTGTGCTAAGCTAACTGTCTTAGTCAGGGTTTCTATTGCTGTGATAAAACACTGTGACCAAAAGCAACTTGGAGAGGAAACCCTTTATTTCAGCTTTTAGCTTGTTGTCCATCTTCCAGGGAAGTCAGGGTAGACCTAGAGGCAGGAGCTGATCCAGAGGCCATGAAGCAGTGCTGTTTATTGCCTTGCTTAGCCTGCTTTCTTACAGCACCAGGACCACCTACCTCTGGGTAGCACCACAGAGGGCAGGGCTCTCCCACATCAATCATCAGTCAAGAAAACACACCACAACACAGTGTGGTGGGGGTATTTTCTCATTTGAGGTTCTCTCTTCCCAAATGACTCTTAAGTTGTCCCAAGTTGATATAAAACTTAGCACAGTAAGCCAGCAGGATTCATTCTGCCTGTCTAAACCAGATGTGTTTGTGCTAGTTTTTGCGTTAGATCAGTGTTTCTCAAACTTTGGTGTGCGATAAAGCCTGGGGAGAGCTCCTTAAATCCACTTTAGTACAGTAGGTGTTGACTGAAGCTGAACTTAGCTGCCTGCCTTCCATCCCATCCTTCCTGGCCATCCTTTTTCTCGTCCCTATTTCTCTCCCTCCCGACTTTCTTTCTGTTTAGTTTCATTTTATTTTTGTTTAATCTTTGAGATGGTATTTACTAATTAGCTCACACTGGCCTAGAACTCCCTCTGTACCCCAAGCCGGCTTCAACTCAAAAGCCTTAGCCTTCCAGGTGTTGACATTCAGCTCAAAGTTCAGTTTCCAGCTTTTGAGTAGTAAGAACTGAGCATCTGTTTTATGGCCTCTGAGTTTTCTGTTCTGAGGTCAATAGAAGGTAGCTTGGTAACACCTTGTAAGGCAATACTGTACTGAGTTGGGCCAGTAATATTTACATTGGGCAAAGTCAGGCTTACCACTGTCTCATTGACTTATTACTGCACATTCATTTCTTCTCTGGAGCAAAATGGTACTTTGTATTTTTAAAAAGTACAACTTTAAAAACTTTTTAAAGTGGATAGTTTTTAATCTTTATAATCTTTTTCAGCATTAATGTACTCATATTAGCAGCCTTTCCCAAATAGTATATAATATATACTCATTTTGCAAGGAGGGCAATTTTTTTTTTATTTATTAGTATTTTCTTTTACTTATTCACTTTATATCCTACTCACTGCCCCCATCCCAGCCACCCCCTCCCACATTCTTTCCCTCCATCCCTCCATCCCTCCTCCCCTTCTCCCTGTCTGGGTATCCCTTTAACTAGGCACACCAAGTCTCTGTGAGGCTAAGCCTATCCTCTCCCACTGAGGCTAGACAAGGAAGCCCAGCTAGAAGAACATAGAACATATCCCACATATAGGCAACCTCTTTTGGGATAGTCCTATACCCAACCCCTACCCCAGTTGTTCTGGACCCACATGAAGACCAAGCTGCACATCTGCTACATATATTGGGGGAGGCCTAGGTCCAGCCTGTATATGTTCTTTGGTTGGTGGTTCACTCTGAGAGCTCCATCGGTCCAGGTTGATCACTTTACATCCCACTCACTTCTCCCCTTCTACATTCTTTCCCTTGATCCCTCCTCCCCTTCTCCCTACATTCGTACCCCCCTACCCAGGCACATCGAGACAGTAATCCTTCTTCCTGTTCTTCCGTAAGAGTCCCCAAACTCCATCCACTGTTTGGCTCTGGGTATCTGCATCTGTCTTAAGTCAGCTGCTGGGTGGAGCCTCTCAGAGGACAGCCTTGCTAGACTCCTTTCTGCAAGCATAACAGACATTATATCTAAACCCTAGTTAAAGAGGAAACAAAGAAGGTGGGCTGCCAGTGTTTGACACCATGGTACAAGTTTGGTACCTGTGAGGGAAAAGTCAGAAGAATTTACTAGCTTAATAGAAAAGGTTCAGAAATGAAGACATGTCCATAATGGTATGGTCTCATTTTCCCCCAGCAGTGCTCTGCTTTATCCCCACCTCACTTTACTCATTGACTTAAAACAAACACAGAAAAAACTGGCCTTCATGTTCATGCTTCAGTAGTTCCAGAGGGTCGGTCTCTAGCATTGTCAGTCACATGTGGTTTTGACACCACAAACCTGTATGTTATGTATCTGTCTGTAGAAATTTTACTTGCTTTCTTATCCAACACAAAAACAGATGCAATATTTATATACCAGGTATTGGTATAGATTTACTGGAAGTGCAAAAAAGGTCTGTCAATGATACTTAATACTCTTTGTATTTAAATGCCAGCATAACAGAGTATCATTAATAGTGTCAGGGGTTGGTACTTGACCATGGGATGGGTCTAAAGTTGGTCAGTTATTGATTGGCCATTCCTGCAGTTTCTGTCCACCATTCCTACATTTTTGTAGATAGGATAAGTTTGGGGTTGAAAGTTTTGTGGATGGGTTGGTTTCCCTGTCACTCCATTGGGGTTCCTGCCTGGCTACAGGAGGTAACCTTTTCAGTTTCCATATTCTCACTGCTGTGAGTCATAGCTAAGGGCACCACCATTGACTCTTGGGTCTCTGTCTCTTCCTGGAGATGCCCCTTCCCTCCTCAGCCCTATCATTTGCAGATTCCCATTCATTTTCATCACCATCTGGCCATCAGGAGGACACTTTTTAATTCAGAACAGTTACAAGGGCAGGTTACTAAAACTCTAGTAAGAAACTCATGTAGCCATTTATCTACTTTACAGAGAAAGTACATTGAAATCTCAGAGCCAAGTGCATTTCTTTGAATTGTCTTGTGAAAAAGAACAGAGAATATTTTTCCGGATGGTCTGAGGAAAGCCACAGTTACACCTTGAGAAGTTATATTTAGAAATCTTAAATGTTTTTCAGTCTTCAGAATGGTTGCTGGCTTTAGTATTTAGTATTTAGTATTGCTGGCTTTGCTCATTAGTATTTCAAATGGACTTCAGTAATGAAGAAGCGTTAGTTATTGACTAACCAGGAGGAGATATCTGTAGGATTAGAACATGGAAGAGGGACATTTTTGGTGGTGTGTGTGCATAGTGAAGTCAGGGGCAGAATGCAGGAGAGAAAGGTTCATAGAGTCAATGATAACTTTCTCAGAAGAGGTCATCTATGTTCCTTAACGTGACTTTAACATGCAGCAGGTAGCCCTTTCTATTTTGCTTTTATTTTCAGCATCATGGCCTTTCTCTATTTTTTCTATAAGACTTGGGCAACTGATCCAGGCTTCACTAAGGCTTCAGAGGAAGAGAGGAAAGTGGTAAGTCGTCTTCTGTTATGTTTTTCTGAGAAATGCAGCCATACTGGCCT
The DNA here is from genome assembly GCA_019843815.1 of Montemys delectorum. Taxonomy (NCBI): domain Eukaryota; kingdom Metazoa; phylum Chordata; class Mammalia; order Rodentia; family Muridae; genus Montemys; species Montemys delectorum. The sequence goes on along the minus strand of JADRCD010191653.1, from coordinate 5,505 downwards.
TTGGCACAGCTGCATCTATAGTGTCTGCTACTTAATAGGTACAACATAAAATGTGGGCAGATTAGACCATCAAAATGAGATTTCTACACAGTAACACTTTTTCATTTGTATACAAGACTTTTTAGAAACACTATCTTCCGTAAAAAGTGACCCCTCATCAGACTTCATTAAACTTGAGTTTTGTTGTCAGATCTCCTTCTTCATTACAGTTTTAGTCTCAAATGCGTGCCTCATGTCTGAGTGATGAGAATGAACCTTCTCAGGTTCCTGCTTCCTAATAGCTGAGGAGGTGCCCACTTTTCTTCCTCCAGTGTGAAGTTGCCAGAGCCATGGCCTCTTTGCAGCTGTTCCTGGGGTTTAGAAGTTAGGGAGAACCTTGTCTTCCACCACGTAAGGCCTGTCTAAAAGCCCAGGCCTGTGCTTGCAGCTGTCAATTTGGGTGCTTATCCATGAATTTAGTTTCTTTTTTGATGAAAGATGTGTCTGTGTCTGTTTGTGTCTGTGTTTCTTTCTTTGTCCCAGCTAGCTGTAACTGGGAGATGCCTGCCATTTGTGAGAAGGTGGTAGGGGTACGGAAGAATAATTTTTGCAGTCAGATTTCTTGGCCACTGCCTAAAAGAACACCTTGAAATGTTAACATTATTTCAGTGAGTGACTGGGTTGGGCACATTCTACATTGCTATTCTGGCTACTTCTGAAACTGGAGGTGGCATAAAAGCTGTGCGAGTGGCACAGAACTGTGGTATAACACTGCCTGCCCTGTTAAATGCACTCTAAGGCCAGGTGTTTGTCTTTCAGAATATCGTCACCCTTGCAGAGACTGGCTCTCTGGACTTCAGAACATTTTGCACATCGTGTCTTGTGAGTCTCTTTTGTTAATACTTTGTTTTCCATAGTAAGGGCAAATTCTTAGGAGCATTGGTTACATAAGCATTTATTCAATCTTCATGACATGTGCATGCAGTTTCCTTTTTACCTGATTCTAATTTTGTATTCCTGTCAGACCAGTTTTTCACTATGAGCATATGAAAGAATATTTATACTCACGAAGCTCTCTGTGGCTAATCTCTGTAAATTATCCATAGTGCTTTTCATTTGCCTTTCCTGACAAGAAGTGTATGTTAGAATTCATTGCAAGTCAGAAGCACCTTATCATCTCAAAACTACATACTGAAACCTCTTATTTTGCAGTTGAGTTGAGGCTTAGAAGGGAGTAAATGATTAGAAGAGCCTGAAGTGGAACTGTGATTTCCATTTTCTTATTCCAGTACTCATGCTGAATGTGGCACTGCCTGCGCTTTCCTTAGCCAGTGTGAACAGTCTCTGAATTCAGATCTCTTAGTGAGGCTCATTCCTGTCACATACAGAAATAAATATTAGTAAGGCTTATGGCCTTGCAAAGCTTCCGAGTGACGAGTCGTGTATTTAGGATCATTTGTGCCAGTCTTCTGTGACGTAAGGTTAAAGTTTTGCTGTGATCTGTTGCTGCCAAAGGCCATTTTTGCTTAGGCCTCTCTTACTTGCCCTCAGGTAAGGAAGCCTTTACGATCACTCCATTGCCACGTATGCAACTCCTGCGTGGCTCGCTTTGATCAGCACTGCTTTTGGACTGGACGCTGCATCGGTGAGAGGCTTCATTTTCTACTTAACATCTGTGGGGAAGTACATTAGGCACATGTGTAGTTAGGAATGTGATGCAGAAAGGAATGGAAAGCCATCCGAGGTCTCCATGTTGTAACTCTTCAAAAATCTTTACAGCAAAGACTGGGGAAGTAACTAACTGATTATTAATGACAGTTATTGTTAGTATAGTGTAGTCTTTTGGAGATTATGAAATATTTTCATATGTGGTATCTAATTTGATCATTGGGACACACCTGTGAGGTTGTTATTACTGTCTGCATTTCAGAGCAAAGGGTGTAAATAATTGAGATCATCTTTGCCATATTAGTTCTCCGTGCCAAATGTCACACTCTTCCTTTAGGTTGTGACTTAACTTTCTTACTTACCTTTCCCTTCTGCCTCTTTCAGTGCTCAGATAGGGATGAACCAAAGTTCATCTGTGATTGTCTTCACTAAGGATTTGCTTTTGTCCGCCTGAGGAACCTCAGGGTGCAGATCAGGCAGATTCCCGGAATACAGTCAGATGTTCTCTTTTCTTCTGGGGATGGGGGTACCAATCTTCCTGGGCCCCATTCCGTCATACAGATTAAATGATTGATACTCTGCCAGTTAAATTGAATGACAGCAGGGAAACCATCATAAGGGGCCCGATTGCTATGTGTTTATCAAATTATATTTGACAGTGTTTCCATCTCCACAGTCCTGTTTGGTTGCCACATGCCTATGAAGTGAGAGAGCTCTTATCTCTGCTTGCTATTACAAGTGAGACTGTGGGTTCAGAGAAACCCAATGATTTTGCTGCAGTAACACAGCCAGTAATCATAAACAAAGGATACTTGTTGCAGTGTGTATTGATGGTATTGAATATTCCTGCTTCTGAGGAAAATGAGACTGATATGGTGGTAACTGAAGATCATTTATGTTGGTAGCGGCAAAATACTCCCACATTCACCAGCAAGCATCCAACGAGTTGTAGGAAGGGGTTTGGTTACCCGTCACCCTTCCTTCTAAGCCTTTTTGTAGGCTGTGGTTCTAGTGTCCACCAAGGAAGATATGTACTATCAGAGCTGTCTGCTTTAATAGTATTCAAAAGCAAAGCAAGCCTTATTTCTGTTTACTTAGAATTTTTTTCACAGAAAAGTAGTATTATCTAGGGAGCCATTAGGAAAAGAAAGTATCAAATGTTTCCTTTCTTTCTGACTCAGGTTTTGGCAACCATCATCATTACATCTTCTTCTTGCTTTCCCTTTCCATGGTATGTGACTGGATCATATATGGATCTTTCGTCTGTAAGTATAAATGTTTCTTTTTGGGGGTTTTGTTTGTTGTTGTTGTTGTTTTCGAAACAGGATTTCTCTGAGTAGCCCTGGCTGTCCTGGAACTCACTCTGTAGACCAGGCTGGCCTTGAACTCAGAAATCCGCCTGCCTCTACCTAAATGTTTCTTAAAAGCTCATGCACCCATACCCAGTTCTTTTCCTTGTGAGCCTTTGTATGTCACACTCTGGCCAGTATGTAAGCCATACCTCTAATGAAAGAATGAAATAGAGGCCTTTAGGACTCGTCACACTAGGAAACTGCAAGAAGTATAAGAGGTGACTCTGCAGTACTTAGAATACCTGGATAAATCTGAGTGGTCAAAATAGAAATTGATTATGTCGATATAGACATAATACCATACTGTGAAGAGAAACAGCTACCGGAGTGCAAAGCACTTTACTTGAGTGAGTGAAGAAGAGAGGAAAAGAAGGGGCTGCTGGTGGGGAGGTGGAAGAATAGTGGTCACAGTACATTAAAGAGCAAAGCTCTGAGAGTGTAGGCCATTTGAGAAGAGTCAAAAACCACAAAACCAGGGGAAAGCTGCCACAGTGGAGCAGTTGGGAAGAAAATATTGGCTCACTTGTTCTGCAGTCCAGGAACAGAAATTAACCTTCAGTAGCATTTAATAAAGGTGCCTAGGTATTATGCAGAGCTGTTCTGAGGTGACTGGTGAAGGACAGGGTTTAAACTAAAGCCTAAAGGATGTTGGTGAGCTCTTGAGAATTGTGTAACTACACTCTTCACCCTGAAGTGGATGTCCTAGAGGAAGAACCTGTAGGGCTGGCATTTATTTATCTAAGTATTTAGAACTTCAGGCTTTAACTGTTTGTTTGTGTATTTTGAAGACTGAGGATACTTAGTCATGGTCTTGACTCCTCATCCTTTCACATCTGGTTCCCCCCTGATTGTGGCCCCTAGTGTCCTAGCTTATTGCTGTGGGCTGACATCCTCAGAAACACAGTGTTTTCTTTTTGCCTCTACCTCCCAAACCTTAACCCTCTTGTCTTCTCATGCTGTCTCTTCCTTGCTTAAATGTAGGGATTTGGGAGGCGGGGGAGGTGTTTTTTGTTGTCTTATATCTATTTTTTGTTTGTAGGATGAGGATAGGAGGGAGATAGCTTGCAGGAATCAGTTCTCTCCTTCCGCCATGTAAGCTTCAGGGACCAAACTGAGGTCCTTGGGCTTGGCATCAACAGCCAGTCACCAGCACGAAGACGCTCATCGTACTCTGTCCCCTGACCCCCGCTTCCCTTTCTACAAGCAGCCATACTTACAGATTCTATGTTGTTTGCGTTTTCTTACTTGAAGGTTGCTAGTATCTACATCCAGGTTGCTTTGTACTCTGTTACAGTCATAGTGCAGGCTTCAGTCACTGCCAGACCCTTTTCCTCCTGACATGTTGGGTGTTTGTTCTCTAGGGAATACTTTAGGAAACATACCCATGGCTGGCTCAGACAGGTCTAATACAGTCAAAAGTGAGCTCAGTCCTTGTCCGAATCCATAGCAGTCCTGAGCATTTTTAACCATTTTAGATTGATTGTCTTATAGCAAAACCATTCAGGATCTTACCAGTTTCTCTGACCGCTGCCTCCTTAGGCTTGACCGTGAAGCCTGTCCTTGGAAGCCTTCTAAGTTAGCCCATGGACCAACTTCTCTTGGACTTGACAAGCCAAAAGGAGCCAGACTTCATACCACCCTTCTCTCCTTACTAAAAATAATCTCACTGTTTGGTGTCAAGGCCCGGCATAAGACCATGCTGATAAGGACAGCAGCAATTTTCCATCACATTCAATTTTCCCAAGTTGTTTTTTTATGACAGACATTTATTTTTTCCCTTCTTGTTTTCTTTTTCTGGCTTTGACCAGTTTTGATACAATATTTCGTGAGGAGTTACATTGACTTACACTTTTGTAGCCCAGCTGAGCATGCTTTGTCACTAATGAAGGTATTAAGTCATTTATCATTTCTCCAGACAGTAAAGAGGAGTTTGTGCTCTGCTTCTCTTAATGAGGCCCCTCCTCCTTCGTCTCCATTCATGTTGTTATCACTAGAGTCGTGCTGCATAGCCTCCTGACTGTTGGCTGTTTCTGTCTCAGCACAGCCTCTAGCCACTTCGTCTTTTGTGAGGTCTTTTTTAAAAGTAGAAAAGTGAATCAGAAAGTCAGGATCCTACAAGTTACAGAAAGAAAGGTATTAGATCATATCAAGAAGGGGTGTATAAGTGTCAGAGCTACCTAACGGTGAGAATGACTGGTGTGGAACAATAAGAATTCTCTGTCATGAAAGGAGGTGAATTTGGATGGAAGGGAAGTAGGGGAGGATTGAGAGGGGCAACCATAATAAGGATATATATTATGTGAGAAAAAAATCTCTTTTCAGTAAAGGAGTGGGGTAGGTGTCCAGTTCCCTGTCATTAGCCATTGACTACCTCGGAAGGCTGCATTAGCATGGATTAAATTGTTACCTTGCATAAGATAATGTAGATGACCACTTGCAGCCATATCTTTGATACTAAGTGTGAAGTCACTGTTGGTGGTGCTATTATCAAAAAACAAAAAAAAAA